>VWZK01005439.1:11226-28486 GCA_013396935.1 Baryphthengus martii | reverse complement strand
AAATAATATAAAATAAAATAAAATAAAAGACATGGAGAGAGCAACCTTTTCCCTCTCCCCAAAAAAATGCTTGAAATATCTCTAAAATATCCACATGGAAGTGAGCAAAACATCACAGAAGTCAGAGAAAACTTCAGTCTTGCTGCGGTCAGGCAGGAGCTGCACGGAGCCCGGTGCCGGCGCTGCCGGACAACGCAAATATCAGCAAAACCCTCCCGCTTCATCACCGATTCCGCGGCTCGAGGCGCTCCAGCCTCGGTCGCTCCATCAACGCCTTCCACGAGTCGGGGATTCTGATCATCTTGCGATTCTCATTAGGAAAATCTGAATGCAAATAGGTTTTAGCCTCCGTAAATCTCGTGCCGTCCACGTTGCGTTACCCCAACACGTTACATTAGGAAAAGTTAATTTTACATGACTAAATATAATCAGAAACACAACATGAGGCCTGTCAAGTTGACATGGTATGATGGGTACCTTAACACTTCTCAGCAGGTACCGTTGTTTGCACACTGCTTAAACTTGTTCATCAATGACTCCTTGCATGATAACCAGAATATTAACAATACGTCGAAGGTGGCGCCTGGCTTCTGATACCTACAAATGCTTTTCCCCAACCGGATCGTCTCGCGAAGGAAGATCTGCAGATCATCTCGCTGTTTGTTAACCAGGAGCCAACAATGGGCCCTCGTGGCCAAGAAAGCCAATCGTTTCCTGGGGTGTGTTGAGTGTGGGGCAGCTGAGGTGCCGGTGTCTGAACCCTGAGGCCTGAAGTGAACTTGACATGTGACAAACTCATGAGATTCAACGAGACCAAGTGCAAGGCCCTGCAGCTGGGTCGGGGCAATCCCAGCATCGATATAGGCTGGGCAGTGACTGGCTTGAGAGCAGCCCTGAAGAGAAGGACTTGGGGGTGCTGGTGGACGAGAAGCTCACCATGACCTGTCAGTACACGCTTGCAGCCCAGAAAGCCAACTCTGTCCTGGGCTGCATCAAGAGAAATGTGGCCAGCAGGGTGAGGGAGGTGATTCTCCCCCTTTATTACACTCTGGTGAGACCTGGAGTGGAGCCAGGGCTCCACTGGAGCCCTGCGTCCAGTTCTGGAGCCCCTATTCCAAGAAAGATCTGGTTGTGCTGGAATGTGTCCAGAGGAGGGCCATGAGGATGATCTGAGGGCTGGAGCACCTCTTCTATGGAGACAGGCTGAGAGAGTTGGGGTTGTTCAGTCTGGAGAAGAGAAGGNGAGGGGTTTGTGTGATGAGGTTTTGTGGAAAGCCAGCAGTGTATGGAAGAGTCGAGGATAAAAAAAGGTAATGGATTGGATAATGTATCTTTTGGGCATTTGTCTTGCTGGTCTTTTTATGGCTATGGTGGGATACGGGGCGTGGTTGATTTCTCCTTATGTTGTTGCATTTTTGACTCAATTTGCCTTCTGTTCTGATGTATCACCTGCGGGGAGCGGATCTATTGCTTCATTGGTTCCCCCTGTTGTTGGCCATGCTGTGGCATCTCTGCAGCCCGTAGAGATAAATAATGGAGCCTGCGTGTGGTTTTGCATGTGTGTTCTGCTGATGGCTGTGTCCTTTTCACTGGGTCATGTAATTGGCAAAACAGGTCAAGGGAGATTCTCCTCCTTTACTTGGCCCTAGTGAGGCCACATTATCTGGAGTCCTGGGTGCAGTGTTGGGCTTCCCAGTTCAGGAGAGAGAAGGAACTACTAGATTCCAGTGGAGTCTATAAAGCTGTTGAGGGTCCTGGAGCATCTGTGTGGCCAGGAAAGGCTGAGAGCCCTGGGGCTGTTCAGCTGCAGAAGAGCAACCCCAGAGGGCAGCTGAGCAAGGCTGAGCAAGAGCTCAAGGGCCCCTGGGGGGCAAGAGGCTGTGGCCAGACTCTGCTTAGGGGTGCCCAGCACCAGGATGAGGGGCACCGGGCACCAAGTGGAACCCAGGAGGTTCCCTGGGAGCAGGAGGAAGAACTTGTTTGTTGGAAGGGGGTTGGAGCCTGGCCCAGGCTGCCCAGAGAGCTTGGGGAGTCTCCTTGTCTGGAGAGATCCCCCAGGTACCTGGACCCTGCGCTGCTGGACCCCCTGCTCTGGGTGACCCTGCTGGAGCAGGGGTTGGGGGGCACCAGATGAGCTCCAGTGGGCCCTTTCAATCCAAGTCCTTCTGTGATTCTATAGTTTTATGATGCTATAATTCTGATAACATTTGTATATTATGGGGATTTCAGGCTACTTCTGTAGAGTCCTTTGAGTGATTCACAACTTTCTGAACTATTTAATCTACTTATGCAGGCTATTTCAATCCTGATCAATGTCTCTGTGTAAAACCCAGATGGTTAGGCTTTGATTGCTTTTCTTGGACTAATATTTGAGAACCTGTTGTTTTTAGGGAATTCAGACTCTGCAGGAAGTAGGCCTTTCCTTATAGGTGAAGGGTCCACCCAGGGCCAGTCCTGAGCTGTTTTACTTTGACCTGTGCTCCACCTCACTTCTCACACCATCACCCTCACTGACAGGCCCTTGAAGGAGAGGTGAGATCGCTGCCTACACGAAAGCCAAAAAATACTTTCCCTGTGCCGTGTCAGAGGTTCCCAGAGCCAGAGGAATGGTCTGGGATGAGGAGCTGAACCTGGACCCCGTTCAAATAGACCCATGGGTAACTTTGGATGTCAAACTCCCCATTGCTGCCTGCCCACACTCTACCAAACCTCACGGTTTTTCCCATTAAAATATAGCACCTATCTATTTTAAAATAAAGCTATGCCGTGTCTTTTAATTGAGGCTCTGGTCTCCAGCTCCCAATACTTATAATCAGATTCCAGTTTTCCAGCTAAAGCTGTTTATTGATGTCCTACTTTTTTTTCACCATCGTAGCATGTCAATAAATCGGAGAATAGTTCCGTATGTTAGATTTCCCCAAGCTTTCTGGGGAAATCCTTTGACAATTTGCTGTATAAAGTCAGTTAATTGCTTTAGATAGCAGAGCAATAGCAAGTATTTAGACATATCATATGACAGACATTCAGAAAATCCTGGAAAGACGTATTTGTCAATAAAATGAGCGCCGGAAAAGCGGATTATTTTATTATGTGAAAGTTCTTGGTTTAAGCTGAGTTACCTTGATTGTCCTAAATAACTGATAGGCCTTAACCAGCTGTCGGAACAGCGGAAAGAAACGGCTCCTGCTTATTTTCCTGAACCTTCTCAGGGCCTCCCCCTAACCGACCAGCAAGCAAATCTCAAGGTGCCGTAGAATTTAATACAAAAACGAAAGTTCAAATTATATTTTATTTTAAGTTGGCTAGCGCCGTAATAGAAAAAGATCATCAAAAACAATGAAAAGAAATAATTGTTAATTTCTACAGTACCTTGAAACAGAAGCCCCTGAGAATAAATAGAATAAGAATACTATTAAAATTTCCTCTTTTATTATATCTTCTCTGCCAGAGTAATTGTTGCTGTGTCCAATATATGCAGAGGACAATTTACTAGCTGTTTTCTATTAGTTTTTAGCATTAACATATACAGAAATAAAATGAATAGCTGGCTTTTCTTTGGTTAATTAAATGACTGACAAGTCACAGATGTTGCTGCACCGACTCCTCCATATGATTTAAAAAAAAAAAAAAAAAAATTAAAAAAAAAAAATCAACCCCGGGAAACAAAAGAACAGTAGAGCAGCAGTGTAAATGGTCTCTTTATTAAGTGAATATTGATGCTACATTATGATTTATATTTTTTATGAATGTGAATAAGGTAGAATCCTTGCTCTTTTTTCCGAGTTTTATATTAAGATTTGAAAAGAAAACCTGTTTCCTACATAATTCTCACAAAGGAGTTCAGAAGATGGTTTACTGTGGAGGTGACCTAATTTACAGGAGGTTCTGCTTCCACAACATCCATCACAAAGGTGCATTTTTATTAGCAAGATATGTATCTTTAATTTTTTTCTCCAGTCTAATTTTAATAGAATCTTGGTAGCTAAAAGCTGGTCTTGAAAATAAATATTCCATTTCTATTCAATACTGCGTTTTAGTAAAAAACTTGAACAGATTTTATAGAAATATTCATAGGATAAGTATATTAAACTGCAGCTCACTCTCTCCCCACCTTGTCCCTACTTTATCTTCATTAATAGTAGGACCCCACTTGAACAGAGAGAGGTTCTCTCATCTGTGGTGCCGTTAGACCCAGATCGAGGTGGTTGACCATTTTAAGTCCATCTCCAAATAACTAGAAATTAACGATTTTGAGCTCTTAGCTTAGCAGACGTGGATCTTCTGAACTGTCCAGTGCGTCTTTGGGTTCAACATCTTTGGATTTAACATATTAATTTCTTACATTTCTTTTCCTTCGTCTGATGCTGTCAATAATCTTTCTGTTCGTCTCTGTGAGGTCATTAGTTCCTTGATCTAAAGTAGACACGATGAGAGTTGAGAACGGAGTATTTTCCAGATTTAGCCCTGCAAATTACCTTCATTAGGAAATACAGACAGCTGAGGAAAACACAGATAATATAAAATTGCCATGAAAAACATACAGAAAACATACGTAAACATACGTGTTACTACATGATCCGTGTAACTGTGATAGCCCAGCAACTGGCATCGCTGCTGGGGTCACCATCTCGCCACGGATGAACGGCGATGCCGCTACTGCTACGAGCGGACAAAACGCAGGAGTTGCAGAGACAGGTCTCCAGCGTCCCGCGGAAGTTTGGGACAGGAAGTGAAGTAGAATAATTTGGCTAATTAAGCCAGCAAAGAATTTAAAAAGACAGAACGTAATTACTGATGATGATGGATTTAAGCCAGAACGTTGAGAGTGGAAACAATATGCTTGTGTAAAGTGCCATATTTAATTAACAAGGGTAGCTTAGGTATAATATTTACATATTTGTAAAACACTCCAGGAGCACAGAGCCTCTTTTCCATCAAGTGAGACCTCCGGTGCAGTATTGAATTACAAGAAAAATTGAATTTACAAGAAAATCTCCCCACTTACCAAGTTAAGCGTTTCTCAGAGCTTGGGCGTCTTTTGAGATTCTGAATTTTTGCTGCTGAGCAGGCCTTGCTCTGATAACCTTAGGAAACCCAGCCAGACTGCTACTCCAAGCTTCACTTTTAGGCAGCTGCTTTAATCAAAGAAGAAAATGCATGTAAGTGATACCTTTTTATCCCATTCTTCCCCAGCCATTAATTGTCTGGAGAAAGCCTACGTGTCTCCTCTTCCAGTCCACAGCATTGCCCAGTTAGCCCTAAAGTGACAGCAATTTCACCCTGGAATATCAATAATTCACAGCATCTCTGCTTGACCAAATCCATCAGGCCACCGGCCAACCATTATCTCTTACAGCCCTGTAAATTTGTTTGAAGGTTTGACCTGATGGATTTGAGTAGCTCAGATCAACACCAGGCCTCTAAAAGATCGGTTGGGTTTTGGGTTGGTTGGGTTTTTGTTGGATTTTTTTTTTTGAATTGGTGGTTTCTGTGAAAAGTACAGTGTCCTGCCTCGCCGTGGGATGGCAAAGGAAATCCTTCACACCCTCCCGACCGACTGCATTAATTACGAGGGTGATGAATAGCGCTCAACCTATGTAAATAAATGTGTGCTGGAGATTCGAGCCCAAGGAAAGTGCAGCTATGTTTTAGTGGACCGCGGCATCGTATTTCATATAGTAAAAAGTTGTGAGGGAAGAGGAGTGATATTTATGGAGTGCAAAGCACTGTGGGATTTTGTGGGAAACCACATATATTCAGCTTGTCAGAAAACATCTTAATATTTACTCTTACAATCCCTCGGCTACTGCTTTCTAAACCTAAAGCTTTCATTAGCCCATTTACTAGATATAAAACATTTGTAAGTCTGTTGAAAGAGTTACTTTCAGGAGTGGCATTTTTCACAGCAAAACGATGATACCTTTACATAACCTCATTTATGCAGCAGTGTCAGCTCCTGCAAGTGAGCCGCCAGATCCCCTTGAATTAATTTGCTCTTTTCCACATTCCTCTTCGCAGCCTCTGATTATTCCAGACCGTCCCCTCAGTCCTATTATTTCGCCCGCAGAAGGATCCCACTTTCCGAGTTCGCGCCTCCCCATGGCCTCGCTGACCTCCGGAGCTGATGGCACCGCGCGATGCCGTGGGGGTCGGCGTCGTTCCGCCGTTGCCGACGGCAGTATCTTGCATTTTTGCCTAATTTCCCCGTTTATAAAGCGGTGTTACCCGCGGTCCTCGTTTGCCACCCCGCTGTTGTTGTCCCAGTCTGCTCCCGATGCCCCAAACGGCATCTTCTCTCTACAACTCACAAGCTACAGCCGAAAAAAAGCTTCTTATTCCTTCCCGTCCATTCGGGGCTCCGAAGATTTTTCTAGTGGGAAGTTTTATAAATTGAAAACCAAGCCATATTTCTTAAAACCTAAACAAGGATGATATTTGTTTTGGCCCAAATAAGTATTTTTCCACCGGCGTTGCATGCACGATATGTTACATTAAGAAAGGTTAATTCTATATTAAATATAATCAAAAACACAACATGGGGCCTGTCATGCTGACATGGTGCAATAGGTACTTTAATGCTGCTCAGCAGGAACCCTTGTTATATTTTTTTATATGTTAGTAGATGTCTACTTAGAATTGATCAAACCTTTCCTTCTGAAACATATATGCCAACACCTCCACAACACACTATAAACTAGACTCTCAGAAAACAATAATGATGCTTATCAGTCACTCGCCTTGAGTTTGCTTGTGAAAAACCTCTAGCTAGTATGCTATTGGAGCTCTTAAAACATAGATCTTTTTGCTGCACTGATAATTCACTCACAGCTTGAGATTGATGACTATGTGAAGTCCATAAAAGATGTTACCACTATATTTTCTTCTTATGATTTATTTTATCATGTTGTCAAGGTTTGCAGAAAACAAGAAACAAATCAATGAATGTCATGCTTAAATATTAAAGAAGGCTGTAATACACAATTTTATTCAGATGCCTTATTCAATCTTGCAGCTCTGAAAAGGGTAGCGGCAGCAAAGCTTTTATTTGAATTACTTTTGGAAAAATTAATTTAGTGTGAATGTTGAATTGTGAATGGCAAAAGGGGAGCTAACCTTATTTGTTTAAAGAGGAGCGTAGAGGAACTCGGCTTGTTTTGAAAAAAGGGTTTGAAGGACCTGGGGAAATTCGCTGGCTTTTCAACCACAGAAACTTTGCAGCAGAATTGCTTAATGAGCTCATACTTTCTAAATTAATGAAAGGTTGCCTTAGCAAAGAGGTGTGGGGGGGGGAGGGACGTGGCAGAGGTTTATTGTAGGATATTGGTATCAGCAATCCCTAAGTGCTACAAAGCTATTTAAAAAAAAAAAAACAAAAAACAAAACAGAAACAAAAAAAAGGGGAAAAAAAAGCAGCCCTTTCTGCTTTCATCGCTACAATATTGAGATCTCAGCTCATACCTTGGTGCAAGGGAGGGTGGGGGGATGGAGGGGAGGAGGCTGTGGCCCCTCGCAGCTCCTGAGCTGGCTCTCCCCATCCTAATGCCCTTCTCTGTGTGCTTCATTATGACTTGGATATGAAGCAGAAATTAAGCTCAGTTTGATTTTTTTTTCTATTTTTTTTATTTTATTCTGTTTGAGATTTTGGTTTTTTTTATTAATTTCGTTTCCTATTCTTAGGGATAGAAAAAAAATCACATCAGAATATTTTGTTCTTTTTCTAAAAAGGAAAACAACCTCTTTCGAATACGCTGAGTTTAAAAAAGCAAAAACAATGCTTTTCTGTGGCTTCTACTCTATTTCCTACCTCTAGAAAGAGCTTTGTTGGCCAGTTTATCCTTCTGAAGGCAGTGATTAAGGCTGTCTTGTCCTACAGGAGCAGAACAAGAGAGGTCTGAATGGGCAGCACTCGCTGGTCTTTTGTCATCAGGGAGCAATGTTGCCTTTTTATCGGCTTCTTTTACCATTTTATTTCATTTTTTTTTATTCTGTAACCATACCAATAGTGGGAGTTGAAAAAAGAAGAAAACAGAGCAGAGACGTTGTCTAGTCCTTTCCCTCCTGGGATCAAGTGAACCGTCCACGTCTTGGACGAGCAGAGCCCTGTCCCTTGGCTGCCAAGCATGTGGTAAGCACCAAAGCTTTGCGAGGGGGGTGCTCGCCCCCGCGTTTGGATTCATAAAAATCTGTCTTTTATCAATAATTGTTGGTTTTGATGTTGTTCCTGACTATCAAGTTCGTAGTCTTCTCAGCTAGAGGTAAGACCATGTAAGGTACCTCACCTCATGTGTCTCCAGCACCAGGAGACTGTACAACAGACAGTCCTTAACAGGACCATTCTGCCTCCAAATGACCCTGTGTGAGACAGGGTGGGGAAAAAATGTGTTTGTGGCTGATTTTAGGCAAGTGGGGAAAACTATGAGTAGAGTTTAAATACGTCTGGCCTGTGGCAAAATCAAAATCCTCTTGCAGCAGCCCTGCTCCAGGCCTGACCATGCAGCGTGAAGAGAAGGATTCAGGTTGTTGGTGGAACACTAGGGCTGGTTCTTGGCTAGCTTTTCGATAGTGTGGTCAGTGGTGGGACTTTCAATGCTCTCAGGAGCCACAGGGGGAAACCACAATGAGTATTAGTTTTTTGAATACTCCTGGGTGAGTAACTGGAGCACTGCATCCAACTCTGGAGCCCCCAACATTAGAAGGACATGGAACAGCCTGTCCAGGGAGGTGGTTGAGTTGCCATCCCTGGAGATGTTTGAGACAAGTGGATGTTGTGTTGGAGGACATGGTTTGGTTGTGTTGATAGGGCTAGGAAAAGGTTGAACTTGATGATCTTGAAGGTCTCTTCCAGTCAAAAATGTTCTATGATTCTGTCTCTTGGAGAGAGTCCAGAGGAGGCCACAAAGATGATCAGAGGGCTGGAGCACCTCTCCTATGGGGGCAGGCTAAGGGAATTGGGTCTGTTCAGCCTGGAGAAGAGAAGGCTCTGGGGAGACCTTATTGAGAACTTCCAGTATCTGAAGGGGCTACAGAAAAGCTGAGGAGGGACTTTGTATAACGGCCTGTGGGGATAGGACAAGGGGTGATGGTTTGAAACTAGAGCAGGGGAGATTTAGATTGGACATTAGGAAGAAGTTCTTTACTCTCAGGATGGTGAGACAATGGAATGGGTTGCCCAGAGAAGCTGTGGAGCCTCATCCCTGGAAGTGTTTAAGCCCAGGCTAGATGTGGCTCTGAGCAACCTGCTCTAGTGGGAGGTGTCCCTGACCATGGCAGGGGGGTTGAATGAGATGATCTTTAAGGTCCCTTTCAACACAAGCCATTCTGTGGTTCTCCAACTGAGTTCCTCTTCAGGATAAGCATGATTAAGCCGCTCAGTGAACCTTGCACTACCACCTAAGGCCACGTTCAGTAAAGTTTTATTCTTCCATTATGCCCCTTTTTGCACTTGGAAGTGGGGATCTGTAGAGCACGTAAAAATGTAGAGCTGAACATCACACAGGCTGCTGCCTTCCCCACCACACCCCACTCAAAAACCTCATTCATTCCAACCATCTCCTCTTGCAATGTACTTTTGGGGTGAATTATCTACTCTGAAGGCAGGACCTGTTCCCTTTGCGGAGTCTCAAGCCTTCGTAGCTCTGGAGAACGCTTAAAGTATATCAGGGAACATTTCTTTTTCTTTCTCTGCAATACATTTTAGAGCACATACCTCGTTTTCTCTCCGGAGATGGAACTGATACTGAGTGAGAAGATTAGGCAAAATCATTGTTGCCTGCCCCGAACAGATCAGGCAGTGAGAGCGGTGAGTTGGTTTTTAATTAATTAAAGTTGATGCTTTAATTTAAGACTGTAAGTGCAAACGGAAGCACATTTTATTTGCAACTTTCATAATGTACCAGAGCATATTTATAACCCGGTATTCAAAAGAAAATGAGCTGGATTATGTGTTTTTCGAGTGTGTTATTTAAATTAACCTTAGAACAATTCCTGGAGAATCAAATTTGCAACGCAGGACCCAATTTTCGCAGCGCGTTCTCTGCATACACTCGGCTTTATTAGAACCCATGGAAAGCAAACTTAAAGTTGATCAGTTTCCCCTCTCCAGCTTTTCTCTCTCTCTCTCTCCCTGCCCAGCAGGGTGCCAAATGACAGGCAGATTAAAACAACATAATCAGGAGCAAGATTATCAAAGATAGAAAGTTGTGTCCACAAAGGGGACACAACGTGCTCAAACTTCATTTCCCCAGGAAATATGGTACCTCCCGACCTTAAAAGTGTCACAGTGTTCAGAGAATTGAAAGCAGTGCTATGTTGTGAGTTTTTTCTCCTTCCCCCCCCGCCATTTATTTGTTTTGGCTCTCACTCTGGATGCAATTCACCCACGCGCAGATGGCAAATACAAGCCCCATGCACTTAAATCCCATGTAAGTCTTTCACGGGAAGTGGGATCGGTGGTGGTGCCCCAGCTCTGCGACTCCCTCCTTCGAGACTCCAGCTCCTGTCGCTTCCACGTTTGCCTAGATCTGACTGGAAGTGTTGATTTTTCCCAGGCCTGAGTTGCTGCTTTAGCTTTGTTTGTTTGCTTCGAAATTTATTTTTTTAAATTGTGGCGCATCTCAGCTTTTCAGACAAGGGGAAAAAAAAGAAAGTAATTTTACACTTGTTAAAAGATTTCAGAGACTATTTTTTATTTTCTACTGATAGTGGCTGTGGCAATGGGCTTTCATTTGTGCTGGGAAAACTTATTTGCAAACCACTCCACGGATGTCCTTGTGAAAAAAACAAACAACAAACAAACAAAAAATACAACCCAAATATATTCTTGTCAGTAGGATTTGATCTCTGTTATATTTTGCCGTTTGAGTTGTGTTATCACTGAAGGGAGGGTTGTTTCTTTGAATGTTTTTCTCCTTAAGACTTCAAATACTGTCAACTCTAGGTGTCTTTTTAATATCTTTAATGACATTTGGAGATCCCCCCCTTTTATGAGCGTTTAAGTTGTGGTTAACAGAAGAGAGGAAGATGACTGGGAAAAGTTTCCAGTTGTGTTGGAAATTGTAGCTTGAACTTTTCAGTAGGTCAGCTCCATTCCCCAGCCCCTCTGGAAAGTCCGGGCAAGCTTCCTCACACTGTTTCTGTAGGAAATGTTGTGGTAAAGATCAAGCAGCACGTTGCTGTGACCTGCTAAAAATGCCTTGGGCTGGAACCGCTTCATTGCACACACATTTACTAAAAATTTGCCTGGAATATTCCTCCTTGTGCTGCTTCTCCTCCAAATAGCTGGGCTGCAGATTGTGTCTTCCCTCACCACGCTTTAAAAATACACTTGCAAGCACAGATTCTGTACTTCACGCTATAGGAATATTCATATTTAATGTAGGCAGCTCTTGCATTACACCATTTCTTGGTCCCCCTGCTTGGGTAGGGTTAAGAAAGTACTTGAAGGTGAGGGGCCGATTTTCCTGATATTAAGGACAAATTCCCTTTAACATCACAAGACCCAGGATTCCCCCCAGCATTTGGGAGGAGATGCTGTCTCCAGCTACAAAGACCTGTCAGCTTCTTTGAGGAGATCGCAGAGAAGGAGCTGGAGGAGGAAAGCTTCCCAAAGTGCATTGAACAGTTAACTCACCCAAATTTTGCTGTAAAGAGGAACAAGCTGAAGCTTTCGGTGGAAGCCAATTTCCCTGGAAGCTCGTGAATATCCGACTGATCTGATTCCGTTTGCCCATAATCACCCGTAGAAGATCTTCCATTAGTTGCCGTGCTGGCGCCTGGCTGCTGATTTAATGGAGTTGCACCAGTGCACTGAAGAATTAGAAAAGTCTCCAACCCAGTGTGCGTGTGTGCCTGTAGATAGAATTTTTAAAAATACCCTTATTTATACAATGACTACAAAGTTAATGTTTTGGCTTTCTTCCGGGACAATCTGTAAAAGGAAAACTAGAGCTGGGGATTAAAAAGAGTGTGCAAGTAATGTGTAAACCATGAAATTCAATTAGTTCCTCTTAGGAAGCCAAATTTTGGTAAATACTGTAGAGAAAAGGTAGGGATAAAATGCCTAAGCCAAAGCTGGACTTAATAAGCTTCAGTAATTAGTTATAAATGGCTCGTTAAACCTGGAAACACATCTCTCTCTCTCCTTTTTTTTGCCCATGTTTATGAATGTGAAGGAAAATGAAGGATGGGGTTCAATAATAACTTTGAAGAGTTTCCATCCCAAGTCTTCTACCAAAGAGGGGTTTGACGCTGTTGGAAGGTGGGTACAGAGGGAAAAACACGTGATGCCCGGCCTGGGTACGTGGTTTGGGGGAGTGAGGGGGTCCGGGGGACACCGGGTGCATCCAGTCCCTGCACTTGTGCTGCTTCCCAGGGCGTCCCAGTGAGCGTGGGTTATGCAAATAGGTGTGGAAAAGGAGTATTGGGAAAACAGTGACCAAATTTACTGAGGAGGTCAAGTCTAGCAAGCTGTAGAGGAAATTAGAAGCATTGTCCTGTTATTGACGTGTCCCTTTTTTTACCCCCTGCATCCTCTCGTTTCTGCTGCATCCAGTGACAATTTGATATTTGAATGGTATAGGAATTCTTCAGAATTGGAAGGGTGAAAGGTAAATGGTGCTGCAGCGTGCTGTAGATTAATTGGCAAATGTTCCTGTTATTGTTTCTGGGAGCTCTGCATCCACCTCACTATTCTCGTCTCTGAAAGGGCTCCCTGAAGTCAAAAGCGGTAGTGAAAATACCGACGTCCAAAAACAGAGCCGCAGCTCCTGCTCCGCAATTCATCTTACAATCAAAGGTCCTTTGCTGTCAGTACAGGAACTGGAGCAACAAATGCAGGCATTGACAATTCCTTTTCTTGCTCCCTCCCCCCAGCTCCCTCCAGAATACCCTGAAATCCCACTCTAATCCATATTGTGAACAGTAAACACTTTTTGACCTACAAACTCTTTTTTTTGTTTTTGTTAAAAAAAAATAAAAAATGTTTTCCTGGCTGCATGTTCCTAATCTCCTTTCTATATACACCTTTTTTTTTTTTCCCCTAAATCTTCATTACTTTTGAGAGACTGGCCAAAACCTGAAACATTTCCAGCTTAAGCCTTTTTCAGGGGGAGTGGGTCAAACTGGAGTTCCTTGATCCATTGTTACTTAATTTCTGGGTCAGGTTCCAGAAAGACCCCTTCTTCCTCTTTTGCTTCCAGTGGAAAACACTCAAGTATTGATTTTCTGCTGGGAAACCTGCACAAAATGGTTGGAATTTCATGAGAAACACAATTCTGACACTTCTCTAGATGGTGGAGCTCCCTCTTTTGGGGCCACAGCCTCTGAAAGCATCATGGTTGTGTCAGAGTTAGCCTCTAATTTATTATCAACTCTATTTTATTTATTCATTTTCTGTCCTGGTTTCTCTTTAAGCTGTCCACAGCCGTGATTTTCGTGGTACTTCAGGAGGAACCGAACATCTCAAGGAGAGGTGGTGGATGGGAGCCATCAAGTGTGACTCCAGGCAACATCGGGCTCTTTTCCTTCTGGTCTTTTACCAGCTCATCTGTGGCCAAGTGAAAAAGCTGCTCCAGACTGTGGGCACTGAGAGTGAAAATTGTGTTACAAGGTGATTGCAGAAGAGTTTGATCTTTCTCCAAGCTGGTGGCTCCTCTTCAGACCCTTTCTCTTTGCCACCTGCTGTGAACTGACTGTCAACGTGGCTGCAACTCCTGGAGCAAGCACAGGACTGGGTTTAGGGCCTTAAAAACCTCTTCTGAAACCTTTGTCTGTAGCCTTGGACGTGACACTTAACCTTGATGCCTCAGCCTCCCCGTCAAGAAGGGGATAATAACACTTGCTTATCTACTCCAGAGCGGGCTTTGAGGATTAATTAGTTAATATTTGTACAGTGCTTTGAACATAAGTGCTGGGTATTATCATTCTTACTTCACTGCTCCAGGCTCATTTTTTTTCCTTTGGCCTGATGTGCCTCTCTGCTTTTTCCAAAGCTCTTCATCTTGCCTTAGCCTGGCCGTGTCCTGCCTTTGCCCTGCCTCGCTCCATGATTCGCACTCTCCTCCCCGTGGCCTGTGGGTCTGCAAAAGGACAAGGGCCAGCCCTTGCTCCCTTCTACCTCCTGGTCGCTTTAAGAGAAACAGTATCTGCAGGGGGCTCGTGGCTGAAGCGATGGAAATGGTCACTCAGGTTCTCTTTCCGCTCCATCAACAGGCCAGGCTCTGGCCATTGGAGAGGCAGTTGGACCGGTGAGTAGATGGCATGGTCCTTTTGTTGTTCTTTTTATCTTTTCTTAAAAAGAAACAAAGATAATTTTTTTTTTATAAAAAAAAAGACTGTAAAGGTGAGAGGAGAACAGGAGAGAAAGGAAAGCACAAAGCCTATGTGCTTCTGCCACCTTGAAAAATGCTGCTTGGGATAAATTCCCACAGAGCTCCACCACAAAGATGGTCAGTGGAGCTGGTAGAATATGTAGAAAACATTTTGCATATTCTACCAGCTCACTTCTAGAGTGAGTGAGCTAAAGCTCATGCCCTGCACAACAACCCCGGGTGTGCCCAGTTGTTCGTTCTTCCTCTAGGAAATGAGTCTTGCCCGTGGAGCAACAGCTGAGCCCTCCTTGGTGGCACCAGACCAGCAGCTCCTCAGGCTGCCCCAATGATTTGGTGCTTTTCTGCATCCCTTGGCCTTGGCTCTGCCCCTGTCAGGGACCTTTCTGCTCCATACCCATCCCATCTCTCAGATGTGGAAGTGGGGCAGTGGTCACTCTTGTCCCGATGCTGGCATGAGATCCACCACACAAATACCACTCAAACCCCTTAGCAACCAGCAGCAGCTGCCCCCTTGGAATCCCCTTCTGTGCCGTGATGGCTGACTTCTTTATTTTGCGGTTTCACAGAGGACGACGTTGTGCCTAAAATTTGAGGGGGAAAAATCTTGGGGACGTTTTCGTGCTGGCAGGATATTCCGAAAATCTGAGAGGGTGCTGGTCAAAAGCATCAAATGGGTGAGTATTTCATCTCTTTCCCCCTCTGTTCGCTTGTCTGCAACGGACTGGGCAGGAACTGTCTTTTCCTGAGCGTGTTTTCCCCACCCAAAAGCTCCAGTTTCTCCTTTCTCCCTGCTAACTGCAAGAGAAAACCGTCTGTATTGTCTGAGTGTCTTTAATGTGCAATTCCACCAGCCTAATGGGCACCTGATGGTACAGATAGATTTGATTCCAGATTTGGATCTGCTGACATAAACCTTAATGCTTTTTATTGTGTGCCACTTTGGGAAATCCTGATTAACAGCAACAAAGAGATAATTATGCGAGATGAAGACAATGTAGTTGTTTTAAAAATAATGTATATCGTACAATTAATGCTACTTTGTCCTATATCAAAGTCACACTACCTGCATTAATCATACATCCTCATACTTTCTAAACATTAATAGCAAGAAATAAAAAGGAGAACTCCTAATCCCGAAGAGAGTCGCAATAACAAGGGGGGGGGTTGGGATTCTTCTGAGAAGAGAGGTGAGTAATGCAGGTTTTCAGCCTAGTTATTACAAAATGTAGAGCGTATGAGTCTCTTTTCCAGAAGAAAAAAAAAAAGAAGCTAAAGCCAGTTCAGGACCCCTAATTAATAATTAATTCCATTTACTCCAGCCTTAAATCTATCCGAACATTTATGCGATAAGGTGTTTCTTGAAATACGAAGCACAATTTTGCCTGTTTCTGACTTTATAAAGTAAACCCAAGTGGCTGATGTACGGTGCATGTGACGTGGTTTTGTGGTGGACTTGGCAGTGCTGGGTTAACGATTGAACCTGATGGTCTTAAAGGTCTTTTCCAACCTAAAGGGTTCTACGATTCTACGTACGTGGCGGAGCTGTTCTGATGTGCCGAGCTAATTGCTCTTCGCATCTCCTTTAATTTCCAAAGAGGAAGTTGTGTGGTGTGGAGGAGCACAAAGGTGGATGTGGAGGGGGATACATTTTCTCCTAAGCTGTGGAAGACTTAAAACCTGGTGGAGGAGCAACAGGAATGGTTGAAAGGACAGATACATACACAGGTCAGCAGCTCTTCGGGTGAAAATTGGAAAATGCTCATTTAGCCCCCACAAGAAGCGTTGCTTTTTGGGTTGTTTCACCTTGAACTTCTCAACAAGGGCAGAAAGGGAGCAGGGACTTCACCATAAATCCTGATTTAAGCACTGTGTCCCACATTTCTGTCTTTAAAGGGAATGTAAGGGCCTGATTTCCTCTCCTCTGCCCCGTGGCATCCTCTGCTGCTGCTCTTCATCCTGGGCAATGCTTTTGGGCAAAATCCTGCCCTCTTCTTTTATTACTTGGGTCCTCCTTCAGTGTGCAGATTGGTGGGAAGTAGATTGGGCTGGGGTTGGGTGAAGGTGGGCCAGGGCCTTTCCCTGCTCAACCACCAGGATTTGCTACTCACCAGGGGGGTTTTTTTCCAGGCCAGGTTGGCCAGGGCTCTGAGCAACCTGCTCTAGTTGCAGATGTCCCTGCTCCCTGCAGGCCAGTTGGACTAGATGACCTTGAAAGGCCCCTTCCAACCCAAACCAGATTCTATAATTCTATGACTCTTTTCTAGCTGAATCTTGCTTCCGTAGCCCAGCTTTACACGTAGCCCGCCGCGCTTCGTAAAGGCTCTTTTATTTATATCTTTTTTTTCCCCAAATACCCTTCCAAATTACGACCGTTTTGTGTCACTGGTGGTTTCTGAGCCGGGGGGGAATTAAGGGAAGGTTTGGGTGTGCTTGTTCCATTACCTTCTGCGGAATGGATGGGGATATACCATATGTGCGTCTGCAATTAGACGTTTTGATTTCCGAAGTATTTAGTTACCATTTGCTGAACCATTGAGTAATTACCACAGCTAAAATTGCACAATCTGTCAGTACGTCAGCTAAGAGCACTTCTGGACAGCTTTATATGCACCTTCACCAGCGCTGAGCTTTTCCTGCGCCTCGTTTGGTTCAACCGCTGTCCTTTCAGAGGAGAAATTTTCTCCCGGCGAAGGAAAATCTCCAATAAAACTGAAAAGACCTCCTATTGTACACCTGCCCTGTGGAGGATCTCTTACCTCAGAGGGAAAGTGCTGTTCAAGGGGATATTTCATGTTCCATTAAACGTGGTGGCTCTTTTTTTTCAAGGCTGCAAAGTGCTATTTTGGAGAATAGCTTTGGAGTTGGTCACTCAACACTTCCGATTTCTGTAATTCCCTGAATTTAACAATTCCCTGAATTTAGCCACTGGCGGG
>VWZK01005438.1:0-29657 GCA_013396935.1 Baryphthengus martii | reverse complement strand
CCGCCGGGGCAGCGCTGCCATCTAGCGGTGCGCCCCCGACAGGCCGCTGCTGCGCGGCGGGCTCGGTTTTGGGGGTTCGGCGCATTCGCGCTCCCGCCCCTGGGCGAGTTTCCCCACCGGGCACGTCAAGTTTGCGAAAGGACGCGACCGGCCCTTCTGACCGAAGGGGCTTTACGGAAGGAGGCCCGAGCCCACGCGGGAGGCCCGTGGCACGGCGCAGTTTTACCTCCCCCGTGCACAGTGCAGGGCCCGGAGAGGGGACCGGGCCACGCCTGTCCCCACACGGAGGTCCCTAGGGTCTCCTCTTTCCCCGGCCCCACATCCTGTGTCCCCACGGGAGGCTCAGCCTCTGCAGCCATGACACCAACTGAAATGCTGCCCCAGTTGCCCCAGTGCTCACTGGGGAAATGGGATGGATCTGGATGAGCAACCTTGTTCAACAATCACCCTGCTCACCAGGTGTCTGCATACGTGGATGGATGGATAGATGGACGGATGGACAACGTATTACCCCTGGCAAGAAGAGCTGCTTGAGAGATTCACTTCATGGAGGAAAAAAGCTATCAGCACCAGGGCTGGCTGCCAGCACTGGAGAGACAAGGCAGCCACACTGGGCACAGTCACCAGTGGGGTGAAGGGCCAAACCCACCCAGCACGCCCACAG
Source organism: Baryphthengus martii (assembly GCA_013396935.1). Lineage (NCBI taxonomy): Eukaryota > Metazoa > Chordata > Aves > Coraciiformes > Momotidae > Baryphthengus > Baryphthengus martii. The sequence goes on along the minus strand of VWZK01005438.1, from coordinate 28,993 downwards.
ACAGACTGTTGTGGCCGCCCCCACTTCTCAGCCTGGAAAACATCTGTAAGAAAACAACCCTGAAGGTGCACCCTGGGGTGCTGGAGAGGGTACATGCCCTGTTGGGAGTGAGCCTGCCACTGCTGAGGAGCTGGAGCAGCAGGAATCAGGAGCAGCCACTGGCCACTTCTTGCCCCTGCTCAGCTGCGCAGGTGTTTATAGCGTTGCTGCGTTCTATTTCACACTTCTCCAGGTGTGGGGCACGTACACCAGCTGCCAGCAGGGAGGTCACTGGGGTACGCAATGGCAGTTGCAGCCCCTCCGTGCCCCTGGTAGCGCTCTGCTTGAGTGGCTCCGTGCCTGCCACAGCTGGCATTGCCCAGGCGTGTGGCTTTGCCCACACAGCGTGTGTGCCACCTCCTGACTTGAGTTGGCAGAGGGTCGCTTTGAGCCCTGGTGTCAGTGCAGGCAGCTGGGTCTCTTGGCACCTAGAGTAGGCTGGTAAAACCTCAGCCCCACCACGGACAGCAGTGGCAGTGCCATGATTTCACCCACTGCAGAGAAACTCCACACAAGATGGAAATATCGGGGGGCAAGCAAGCATTGGGTCCCCCCTCCCGAGCAGCAGGGCTGGTGGGTGGCACAGCTCAGCAGCCAAGTGCCTCTGCGGGCACAAGGTGAATTGGCAGCTGTAGCGTCACACCAGCCTACACCAGTTGTCCCTCGTGAGATACCAGGACCAGTTGCACAGCTCGAGCGGCCTGCTGCAACAGGATAATCATCATCAGAGCTGGCCCCTAGCTCCATTCCCGTCTCCAGCTGGTAGGATTGCTACCAGACACATGCCTCTGCCCACAGTGATGGGAATCTTCTCCAAACTGTCCTCGATGCAGTGGCAGCTCTGTGATAGCAGGATGCACACCAACCCCCTCTTTCCACTGCACCCTTCCACTGGAGCTGCCTAGCTAGTGCAAATCTGCACCTTTATGAATTGAAGGCCCACAAGGCTTCGGATTAGACTCGCTCAGTACTTTACCATTAGCTTGGGCGGCGGCAGCAACCCCCAAAAGCATGCCATGCAAATTACACTCCCTTTGAGAAAACCACACGGTGGTGATGTTATTTGGAGAAACCAGCACAATCATGGAAGAATAGCTCATCAGTAACTCTTTCTTTGGAAAAGGCACAGTAGGATTTAATTTCTACTTTTTACTGAAAAAAATCCCCAATGAACCAACGGTTAATAGTCTTCAGCATTTCCAAAGATAATTGCCAAGTATAGCTTTTGTCAAGTTCAGCCTGCCTTGTTTTTTCCCAAGTCCCTCTAAATATGCAGGACAAAGATGGTTCCAGAGCAGAACGAGAGAGAAAATGAGTGTATGCTGAAGAATCAGATGGACACTGGTATTTTTACCATCAGATTTTCAAGTTTTTATAAGTCCTTTGAAAAAGATTTTTGTAAAAGTCAGCATTTATCACCATTTGCAAATTCCAATCAAATCTCTCCAAGTCTATCAGAAAAGAGACTGCAAAAGGCGTAGTCTTTTCTTGCTCTGTACAGCTTCAGTTGGGGCTGCTTTTGCTCCTTACAGAAACAGCCGAAGGTGGCAATAACAGTAATTGCACATTGCAGGGGGGTATGAGTTCAGTATCATGTTCCACCACGACCTCTACATAGACCAGAAGGATACAAACCTACCTACTCCTCTTACAGAACTTCATCGCCACTTCTGCTTACGAACGACTGCCAAGAATACTGTGAAACTGTACTCACTAGAGCTGGTTAATGGTTTTCTTTCATATTAAGAAAGAGTTGATTAAAAAAAAACAGTCAAAGCTTTGACATTTCACTATTTCAGTCAAAACTGGAAGGTAAAGAATATGGACACAGCCTGATCTATGCTTTTGTTTTACTGGCCCTCTATTTTCACAAAGACAAACTAGAAAAAGGAAAAGAAGGGTAAGAGGAAGAGAGAGTGAGGAAGGAAAGAAAACCAAGAGAAAATAAAATGTTAATTTTTCTTTAAACAACAGAAATATCAAGAGGGAAAAAGTGAATTTTTCCAACACTCTGGATATTTTGCTTTCCATTTTTCAACCAGCTCTCATGTTATCTGAACAGGAGCTTAGTAGAGATATAGCACATTTCAGCGAGGGAGAGGGAAAAGAGGAACAAGAAAAGCTTTCCAGGGAGCACTGTGCTAAGCAGCAGCCATAAAACCTCTGCCAGCAGGACACCTACTGCTTTTGGTGATTGAAGGCTGCAGGCACATGTCCTCTTCTGAACCTAACCTGAGATGGCATCAACCTGGGGTGCTTGGGATCACCCACGAGCCGGATGCGCTTGCCTCTGCAACCGCGCTGGTGAGGAGGGGTTGCGTATGCACCCCTGACCCCGCTCCAGGCACAGTGAGCCCCATTAGTGCGTATCGAACTCGGAGGCAGACCTACGGGAGTGGTCGCCTCTCCCGGAGCGGCAGGGAGACAGGGAGCGGCGCCGCTCTCAACCAGCATGGCTGGCTCCAAAATGCACAGCTACGACCTAGCTACCAGCTGCTGGGCAGAGTGAACACACAGAGCTGTTTCGGGACATCAGTTCCAGCTAACAAGCTGGAGCAAAGCGTTTCACTCCTACGCCAGGCTTCCGCACAGCACCAGCACAGTTTTGCTTACTTTCTCTGCAATAATTAGAATTCAGCTGTGAATTCTTTTCCCTCGCACTGATTAATTTTCATTTCAGTACCAATTAGTAAAGGCTAAACTTGGGCTCATACGAGGGAAACTGTTGCGCAACTGAGCACCAAAAGAAATTCTTCAAACAGAAAGCTTTAATGCCTCTTTGTTGTGAGAGCAACCTCGATCACAGAAGTGACAACTCATCTTCACGAAGACAATGAGTGCCCGCTATCTGAACACGAAGTTGTAATTTAACGTGATTAAACAGCCTTTTTGCTGTAGAAAGATGTAAACAATTGCTACAATCGCGAGACCTTGCGTTTTTCTGCAGTTGCAGATTTCCTGTGTGCTAATTTGTTAGTCCAACACTTCTGGTGTTCCAGTAGCAGGGGGTCTGCATTAACAATGTTGGTCTTTTTGGTAACAAACCCCTCAAACCTTCACATTTAGTTAGCGAGCTCTGCACCTGGGCACTGGAGAGAGATGTCTGCTTTGCCTACAGCTTGCCTTCATTTTTTTATTCTAAATTTCTGGAATGTGCAGCCTAAGCAGACTGGAAAATTACTTCTTTTTCTCCATGAACCCTAGAGAAAGATTTGTTTCTCCATTAAGACGGCAACATCATTCTCCACATTCAGCTTCCGTCATGGAAGTTGACTCTCTACAGTAGGATCATGTTGTGGGCTATTGCTAAGTTGCCAGATACTCCTCATTTTCAGTTGCACACAATCCTGCCAATAGCAGGGACAGGAATTGTCTGTGCTATGTGTCCACTTCAGGCTGAAGTTCTGACAACTTTACAGTAGTAATAGGCGATTTCAGAGTGAGGTTCTTCTGCATATTGAAAGTACCAAGATCTTGAAAAATGTTCCTTTTCAAATTACTTCAAACTTAGCACGGAGGACTAGGATTCTTTTGCTGTCTTTGTATTTTATATATGTCTTTGTCATGCTCATTAGAAATCACCCAAATTTAGTCAAGTTAAAAACCTCTGAAAAACTGCGATTCAACATAGGCAGGGAAGATTTATTTCATTTAAGATGATAATAATCTAAATGTTTTACTTCCACTTGCGGCCCTTGGTCAGACCAGACTGTGCAAGTACCCTGTCCCCTCGAGAGAGCTTCATGGCATGGCCCGGGTACAGACCCCAAACCTCTTACCCCGTGACAGTGGCTAACAGCAGTTCTGGGAGAAATGGGAAGAATGTGTTTTGCTTATGCATTCCCCCCAGACCTTCCCCACATGCTGAGCCCTAAGAGGAAAGCTAGTCCTGGCCTGGCAAGAGGGCTGAGCCTCAGGAGAGGAAGGGGACTGAAACAATGCACTGTGGAAAACTGGGCAGAGCTGCAGCAGAAAGCATCACATCACCTGCAATGGCCCCTAATGCACCAGGACATTGTTAGTGGCAGAGATTCCCCGCAAAAAAACCAGGAAAGTATCACAGTACCACCAACTATAACTCAGTTGTTAGATGAGAAGTCAGTGGCACTTTGGCAGGCTGTGACTCCTGTGTCCTGCTCATACTGGCCTAATACCTCGGTGCCATGCACCTACCCCTAAGTGCACTATTGCAGTACTACCTGCACGTTGCCTACCCACCTGGAGGCCCGGTGCTCTCCAGCTCACAAGCTATGCTGACAAAACACGTGGGGTCCAGGATCATTTCGGGCTAAAACGCTCTCTTAGCAATCTGAACAAACTACCTTAAAATATTACTCCTTGGGCTGCAAGGCAAATGAACAGAAAGTTAGGAAACAGCCAAATTTATGTTTCTGTGTATATCCAAATTTGTCCCTCAGAGCATGCAGTTTATGAAACTGTCCTCAATAAAATATTCCCATAGAGATGTTCTATGGAACAGACCTGAATCATGACTGGATAAGAACGATTATTGTCTGTAGGAACCTTAGAGGTTTTTTGTTTAGTTGTTTGTGTGTCCATTTTCATGTCTTGCCCTTAGCTGGGGTCACCCTGCAGAGGTGGTGCTAGTTAGTGCGCCCTTTAACATTCACTGGATCTGAGGGAGATGATACCAACAAGCCCAAGCATGACCTTTGAGGCCAGTCTATGAAGACTCACCTAAAAACTACTTTCTTACATTAACCAGTACCATCAATTAATACCAATTACTGGCATAACTAACTGGAGAAAGGACAGGAACTGGGTCTGCCCTCTACCACGTGAATGCCACTGCCTATTCATCTAGAAAGTCACCTGTTACTAGTTAAAGCAGTGTTTTGGAAATACAGGCTTGAATCATCTCCAAAATAAGGATGAACTGATGCCCTTACTTCTTATTTTTTTATTATTATTTTTTATTTATGTTTTTATTATTACTTCAATATTTTTTTTTCGTACTCTTCTGAAAGGGTTCTACCTGATTAAATCAAATTCCAAAATGCTTTTGGAAGGAAGAGCTTGGATAAGTGAGTCTATAAGAGAGCTAAGAGCTCTGAATTTTGAGTGTAAGAAAGCACTTTCCTGAACCCCACAGTAAGGATACTGAAATCTGTGGAAAGGCTATGATTTAAGAAATGGTATTCTGCAGTATTTCCCCTTGTCTCGGTTTAGGTGATTTCTGCTCACCGTATCTTCTAAGTATTTCCAGCTCTTCTCAAGGGGTGGCGAAGTCAAAGCCATGATTCTCTGCAGGTCCCTTTAGAAGTTTCTACTGGCCACAGAATAAAAGTGTTTGGACATTCAAAAGCAGAAGAGTGCAAGTGAAGAGGACTCGCATGCCCAAGGCTTCTGGTTTTTTTCCTCACATAAAATCTATCAGTGAAGTAAGTGGTATTAGTGCTCCCTGCACAGCTCCTCTCACTACCCTTCTAATAACAGTAGAGAAAGCCTATTTCTCTAACCCATCACTACTTTTCTGCTCTGATGGCAAGGTGCCTCAAAAGTGAATGCTGAAATACAGATCCCTGCCTTCTTAACTGTAAGATGGCAACTGAAGACCCAAATTCATGGGACATTCATGACTCTCATCCCCCTATGTCTCAGCTCCCTATTTGTAAAACAGTAGTAATACCAGCCCTTTTCATCATGAGGGGTTTCTGAAGATAAATTAATTAATGTTTGTTAAGCATTCAGATATTTATAGCAATAAGTGCCATAGAAAAGCTCATGAGGAAATTAACAATTCTGTCTTCACAGCAGGGTTTCAATAGTGTGCAGTAAATAAGGCCTAGGGCTACACACTGAAAAATTAGGAGAAAACAAAATATTGAATAACTGCTCATTAACTCAGCATTGTGCATCCTGTTCAATGAAGCAGGAGTCCTGTGGAAAAACCCACGTACGATCCTGAAATTAAAAGACGGAGCTATCATACAGACATAGAAGGAGGCTGAACTTTGATTGCATCAGCTCTCTTAATTCTGACATTTCCAAATTCCTAAATACTTTACTTTCGGTCTTAACAAGGCTGTCTTGAGCTGTTGCATGTCTTTGCAGTCTCCACTTATGAGAAAACTCACAAGAACGTAGTGTGCAGGGAGATAGAGAGGCTGAATGAATGTCACTAGCATACAAAAAACCCCACAGTTAACAATAATAGTAATAATAACAATTATCAAAAGAGAACTTCAGCAAAATTTTGCTGAAGTCTTTTAAAAGGCTAGAAAATAGTAATGCACAATTTACATCTCACGGCAACAGTATGGAGCGGGACTTTTTACAAGGGCATACTGTGATAAACTGAAAGAGTGTAGATTTAGATTAGATGTAAAGAAGTTCTGCACTGTGAGGGTGGTGAGACACTGGAACAGGTTGTCCAGGGAAGCTGTGGCTGCCCCCTCCCTGGAAGTCTTCAAGGACAGTTTGGATGGGGCTTTGAGCAACCTGATCTAGTGGGAGGTGTCCCTGCTCATGGCAGGGGGGTTGGAACTAGATGATGGCTGAAGTCCCTTCCAACCCAAAACCATTCTATGAACCTATGAGTATGCAACCAATGGGAATTTCCAGAGGAAATGGGGTGAAAGAGAGTATTTACCCACTGAAACAAGATTTGGTTGTCAACAAGCAACAATGCAGCCTTCCACGCAGTTGTTCTCTCCATCTCAACATTTGGAAGTGAAAGCTGGAAATCAAGTGCCTTCACAAACACTAGGTGTTAAAAATCGAGTTGGTTTTAAACAAACACCAAAGGTATTTAGAGCTTAACAATTCCTTATCTGCAAAATTACATGGAAAAGGAGAGTGGAATGTTAAGGATGTGCTAAAAGCGGAGCAGGGACCTTTGCCTTGGCAAGCAGGAGGAGGACCACAGAGTCTGGAAGTACCACTCCTCAGAGTCTTTCTCAGAGAGGGAGATTTGTGAGGACATACAACAGCAAAGATACCTGTCTGTCTGATACAGATCACTAAGCCTTAGCTGGGATTGTAGCAGTATCTAACGTGGCAATGAATTTATATGTGACATCATCATAGCTAAGATAAAAAAAGATTTTTTTCAATAAATCAAATACATCGCTTGAAAAAAAAACACAAAAGGAATTACAATTACAAAACTAATGCATATTCAGCTACTGGGAAAGTCCTGTATGTTTCTGTCAGATATTTAATCTCACAATGGGTTATTTGTTAAAAAAAGAAAAGTGGCCATTTAGGAAAAAAAACCAAAACCCGAAACCCAAGATTTAAATTTAGAAATATTATCAAAATGCTAGGTGCTGAGCTGAATAGTAAAAAGATTAGGTAGGAGCACAGCATATCTTGTAAAAAAGAAAAAAAAATTCTAAAAATAATGTTTGTAGCAATGAATTCAAAGATATGAAAAGAAGGGGCAATGGGAAACGAGCATTTTTCATTTCTTTTCGTGCCACTTAGCATCTACATTCATTAATTAAGCTTTTGTATTTTTAGGCTATTTTTTCCATCCACTACAAAACAAAAGATAAATGGTGGGGGAACCAAAACATACTTGACGTGACAGTAAAATGTTAATTCTGCCAGAAACAGTTGCTTATTCTTGGAATGGTGGCTCAAATAGATAAACCTGAGGGGGAAAGTCTCAAGGATATTTTAAAACTGTGCAGCACCAGAACACTTGCCTGTTGAGGAAGTTTTTGCAGTGAAAAGTTTCTCTAGAGAGACTATTTACAATACTAATTTAAGGCGTTACTTTGCAATTCCTCCTCAGAGAAGAAAAAAAAAAATCCCATTGCCTTCAGCGCAAGCCAATGGGATTGCTAATGATGAGATGACTGTAATGAAGAGTCAAATGATACACTTTTGCCAGATATTGTGTTTCTTTTATACTACTTCTCTGGAATTATACTAATTAAATACTTAATAAAATGCCTTTCAATTAATTAACGCATTCACTCATATTCCTCATTTAACAGTAGCACTTAAAAATAATTAGGTATTAAACTCGAGATCCCAAGCACCCGCTTCAGCAGTCAGGTTGCATTGTGCTGAGCCGCACAGTTCCTTGTCTACGCTGACAGCCTCGCGCTCGCCGTGCAAGCGGTGAAAGAGTTGTGTTGTCCTTAGCTTTTCAGGGCCTTTTTTTGGTCACGTGTACTCTTTGTGGTCTGGCAGATAACTACATTTTTCCTACTTACCGGCCTTTGAAACCCCAGGGGGAAATCCTAGACGGCCTGAAGCGAAGGGGAATTTTTGCACTGCCTTCAGCCAGCCCTGCGATTTCATTTCCCTCGAAGGCTTTTTGCTTCCGACTACAGTAGCTTTTAGCAGCACCACACACCGTTCAGAAACACCAGAGCGCCACGAAAGACAACAAGAGTGAAAGCGATGACAAAAATTTGTTTGACCGGGCTGCAGTTTGAACCGGTGTGACCATCCAGGTTTTATCTGTCCTCGTGCTGGTTTGTAAGGTCAGCTCGATGCTTTTCAAAGCTGCACCTGGGAACGTTTGCCATCAGCAGGAGAGGCCGCTAAGACGAGACTTTTCACAGCCACAGCTGCTTCCAGCACACTATTGTCTTGGGCTGGTGGTAAACTGGCAGCAGTGGCAAATCAAAGCTGTTCGCAGCAGAGCACGCAAGGGGAAAACTTGCCTCGCGTCGCATTGAAACGCGTGTACGAGCGTCCGCGCGCGCGCCCGGCCTGCTCGGAGCTCGGAAAAATGGACAGACTGAGTAGCATCTGTGCTGGGGGGGGATATGGAACAAATAAGTAATTGCTGTTTTTACTAAGTAAAGCAGAAAATTACAGCATATCAACAGCCAAGCGTGTTCGTTGCCTGGGAAGAACCATTTGTGTTCCAGTTTGGGCTTCTTTACTCATTTGAAGTCTGTGCCTCAAAGCCCATTAAAAGCACTTTAATTATTATTACGAGTTTATGTCCCTGTATAGATTTAAAGTCTATAAATAATGTAATTAGGTAGAGGGGGGAGGGGAGAAGGCGTCAAAATAAATAAATAAATCCAAGCAAACTTTCTGTATTTTTAACAGCGAAAGCTGGAGGAAGATACAGGTCTAAATTAACACCTTAGAAAACGTATAATTCTTTTCTGAGAGCATATATTATAGTAAAAATCTGTCTTGGTTTAATCAAAACAAAGAGTGTGGCTTTATGTGTGTTTTCTTAGCTACATTCAACTCTCTTCAAAAAGACATCCTCCAGAATAGCACTCTTTAGGGACAGGGTTTCAGGGTTGACAAGAACATTAAACCATATTATAATTATCTCTTCAATGAAAACACGGCTTTGTAGTGGAGGCAATGCACAGTTCTCAAGGCGAGTGTTATTAGGCTGTATGTGTTTTCTTGGAAGGAGATTCATGGACAGAAAAAAAGCTTTATAATTTACTGCGAGGAAAAAAATAGAGAGTACATGTCATGCATAGCAAAAGGGATTTTACAAAGAAGGCACTAAGTTGAGTGCCTCACTTATCTTCAAGAATGCTTCTACATAATAAGAGTGGGGATCAGTTTAACACAAGCTACAATACAGATATAACACATGCATACAATTCTCTGTGACCATTCATATAGATAACTGCAAAAAAATTGTCTGTAAAGTAAGGTAAATATAAAGCAATTGCCTCCTATGCCATAAATGGGTTCTGCCTCATTCTTTGAGAGGTCACTGCTGAACAGCATACATTCTTATCGCAGTTCAGATAATAAAATCCGTTATTCTTAACATGAATGCAAACATTTTCTAACTCGTCTTCCATATTTGAAACACTGTTTTCTCAGATTAATCTGGCAATTAGAAAGCATCAGTGCTGGAACGGTGAGCAAAGTTACAAATTGCACCAAGAAGATTCTAACACATTCTTAAATGACTGTATTTAATATGCATGTGTGTCCACGTACTATCCACACATGCACATTTGGATTTATTAATTTTAACATTAATGCTACGGATTTTAAACACTTTTTCAACCCCCTAAATTATTTTAAACCAGGAATTTTCTTCTCGTTTGTGCAAATAAGGTTGCATCTTGGTTTTTTTTAGTATGTTTGCAAATTGATAGATTTAAATTCCTTAAAACAGAATGAACTAGAGGAAAGTAACAAACGATGTTAACCAAGTTTACGTACACCCCCAACACCGCAAATGCTGACAATATGACGAAAGCCATGTACACAAGATGCTAACAGAGAATTGTGAAGCTGTAGCAATTCAGTTGTGCACATGTAAGTGCAGGCACACACAGGCATCAGCACAGAAGACAACAGCCCCTCTAAACAGCTACCAAAATCATACCCAACTGGCCTAATACTAGACACAACAGCTTGAGCATTCTTAAGAAAAAAAAGTCAGAAACTCACCAAATATCGGTTTTAAAAGCATGCTAGGTATCCAGAGAGAGTGCATTCTGAACAGTCAATTACTTTCACATTTTGTCCCAGGACTTTAAAAGTTAAAGGCATTGCTCTGCCAATTGTGAGATGCCCCATCCAGCACAGACCACCCACAACTACTGATTTTCCATCTGGTGAACAAAACAGACATCTCCCTAATTATTTTTAAAAAGGGTTTTTTTCCTAACATACTTCCTTTATTTGTCTGTGACCTGGAACTTAATGGAAAACCTGGTAGATGCCAACCTCATTTCTTGTAATGAAGCATCTTATTTTCCCTACTTTAAGCATGCTTATTTAAAGGCTGTTTAATAGAAAGTTATTACCTAAGCCAATCTTTGATAGGACCTAAATTACTAAATAATTTGAGATCAGAACAACTTTATGTCGAACCCTAAACAGTCTAGTTAAATGTTAACTGTTGAAAGTTCTTTCCTTAAACTAGTATATTAAAACAGAAAGCAATGAGGTTTACAGTCTCATATGCTGGGTTCCCATATTGCCAGTGTCAAAATTTATGCCTTTTTTCAGCAATATGGTTGCCATTGCCAGCACCACGCTTATAAATGCCAACTGTAATTAAAATCTGGCACCTTACACAAGGACTAACCACGTTTAAAGATTTATTTTTTTTTAAAAAAAAATCTTTATTTTAAAATACTCCTTGCAGCGTATGTAGGCTTAAAAAAAAGTTCTTCTGCCAGTTTTAGAAACATCACAGAAACAAAATGGTCCACATTGTTCTGAAAAAACCACTATATACCGTAATAATCTTTCACAGTGGATGCACACGAGGAAGAGATGGCAAAACCTGGATTTTTACTTGAAAAGGATGACAAGGAAACAGGATATGCAAAAATCTGGACCCCAGGCAGACACAAAGGGCAGGTAGCATGCAGCCTTTACCTCAGCATCCTTTCCACTGGTGTTACTGTTCAATAAACACAAAAAGCTGCATTGCTGTCATGGTGAACGGCAAAGCAGTGTTGCAGACCACGGAGCCTGATGCAGGAGATGGCAGATCACACGGAGAGCAATAGAGACCAGGCTGCACCCATAGCCTCTTCATGTTAATAGTTTTGAGGAGACAAATACCATCATCTATGTTTTTCATCCATTACGTAGCCCTCATTGCTGCATCGCTGTGCCTCTGGCAGCTGAGCAGACGGTTAAGAAAATGTTCTGGGCTCGTCAATGAAAGAAAGGATTAGCAGGAGGCTCCCAGAAATTCAGGATGTATAGAGAAAACATAGAGGGCTACCTTGGGAAATAACCATGGGGAGAAGGGGGAGGTGGGGAAACAGGCTATTATACCTAGCAGCCATAAATTTCTTTTCTGCTTACTAGTAGGCTACTTCTAAGTTACACAGCTGATTTATGGACCTATGGAAGATGAGGAACCCATGTTCCTGAGAGCTTAAATCCTGAAGAAGCTACCCAGCAAGGTTGAGCCAGGTACACAGCAGTGGGTGCACAAACAGCACAGCCTTGGAGCAGCCTGGGATTTGCTTCTTGCTCTGGCAGGACTGCACCAAGGACTTGTCCCTGTTGCCCCAGTCATTCGTCCTGGCTGGAAGGTGAGGAAGAGCCAGACATGATGTCAGGTAAGCTATTGGAGAAGGAGCACCTCTCAGAAACTGAGCACTGATCACGGACTCTGCTTGTGGGGAAATGGAAAGAAAGAAAAGGGCAGCCTAACCACTGCCAAATCGGTCTTTTAAATAGTCTGTCTCAAAGTTTGAGACACCAAGGGCCAACGGCAGCAGGGCTTGACGTCTTTGTAGCAAAGGTGCGATGACCGAGACACTCGCTATCCTGTCCTCCGTATCTCATTCTGCTAGTGCCTGAAGCAATGTTTTGTTCGTGATCCTATCAGCAGAAGAGGTAATTAAATTTCATTGTGGGGTGTCCCGTATACCAAATGTTTATGGACAGGACTGAAAATTTTATCCTCGCATTTTCTTCGCATCACATTCTTGGCTGAATTTCTGGATCCTTAAGTCAGGTTTGCGCTTATGGTTATGTTCATTCATAGGTACCTCAGCTACCGATGACTTGCAGTAGGATGAAATCTTTTAAGGCACTTATTTTAAAATAATGAGTTCAACTACCAAGTGGGAAACCTTGAGTTAAATAATTAATTTGAATCTTGTTTTCCCATATAAGTGTTTAGTTATTTTCTTGGAGAAAGGTTAATTCTCAGTTTGTAACCACTAAAGTATGTTGCTTTGTAACTAAATATAGCTTTTACACTAAATTTGGCACTTCTTATTGCTAGCCAGAAGGACAGAGTAGCTCTGCTGATACATATTTAAGCTTTTCTATAACTCATTATACATTTTTTTCAGATTAATTTTACTGTTTTTGTTAGAAAATCATGTATGGCACAATTCTTATTTATGAGCTGATCCCTTTGTGTTTACTAATGATTTATGTTTCTTTGGATGGAAACTGGAATGCAACTTAAAATGTAGTGAGATGGTTTATTACATAGCACTGCTCTAAAGAAAACTGTGATTTGATATAAAAATTGATCTATTAAAATAACTCGGTATTAGCTAGAATTAGCACCAATCTAGCATTTGGTCATAATATCCTTCAATATTGTAGTATTAGCAAATCTAATCCTCTCATAATTGGCTTTTATTCACAGATTGGTACAGAAGAACAAGCTTTTCTGCTTCTTTCAACTCCCAATTGGTCAAGTTTGAATAAATTAGTCATTTAGCTGATATAATTGAATATACTGAAGGAAATATTCTCTTGGTACTTACAGAACAGACTACTGATCTGAAAAGCCAACTCAGTACTTCAAACACTTTGAATTTAGGCAGCAATTTTCATCAGTTAAATGGTCTGACCCACAACCTGGAAGCATTGTTTCTATTTTGTTCGGGTTTTTTTATGATTTAAGTTAATTACAGTAAGCTTAGGCTTGGGCATAATTTTAGTAGATGTATTTTTAAGAAGAAATACAAGCAGCACAGATTCTGAAAACTTCCTGTTACTTATTTCTTTATCAGCAAGTTTTTACCATCTCATTGACTGAGGTTCAGCTCTTTGCTTAAGATTTAGTTCCAGAATTGTTTATTTTAATGGAGGAAGGTGGCATTACTAGTGGCAGAAAGCAGCAAGACCTACATCCCAAATATTTTATATAAAAAAACTTAGAAAATAAATATTTCTGTCAGTCGTAGAACAGGCTGAAAGTGGTCTGAAAAAGAAACTGGACATGTCTAAAGTATTAAAAATCTTCAATGTCTTTCTCTTCTAAACTCTCTTTATGGTTGTGAAGACATTTTGCAGCCACCCCTCTCCACACAGCAGACCCTGTCATACATTGCAACAGATGAATCAGGGAGAGGGGGACTATTTCAGTCTCTGAAGTCAAGGCCTCCAAGGATCTTTCAGGTCTACAGTACCAGAAAGTCCCAAACTTTTGCTGGTTTCTCCTAAAAGTTTACATTTGGTTTGAAAACATTTAATTTTGTCATTACCGTTGCATAATGAATATGTGATTTTATACAGTCACGGATTACCACAACAAACCTAAACCATCATGTCTTCAATTTATTATTTTTTTGTGTGTTTTAGGGATAATGGATCATTTTCCAAGCAAAAGTGTTCAAAGATGCTGATAAATAAACCCCACAGCTGCCCCAACAACTGCAGCCCTTCGATAGCACATGTTTATCTTGTTGAGGAGCAGTGGTGCTGCGTTCCTGCGGGATGACAACCTGCTAATAGCATGTGCCTTAGATGATGATACTGACCTTAGAGATAAAGTTGACTTAAATAAACTCCATATCATTTCAGATATGCTCAAAGGAAATCTATCTTGACTGCATAAAGACAACAGTGGACTTCAATTTTGGTTTAAAAATTATGAATTTGGAAATGCCAAGTCAACTTTCTTACTCTGAACATGCCTTTGTGCAAGCACTGGGTTTTCTTTTTTTTTTTTAGTGTATAGTATAGTTCAAATTACTGAATCTAGTCAAGCTTTTCCTTATTTTAAGATTCCATATTGGAATGAAAAAAAATAGGAGATGCCACACCAGTTTTGGCAAGTAATTTTCATTTCTTTCCAACATTCCTCTGAGTACAGATGAACGTGTATCGAGGCGGGAGCTTTGGGCTTGAGAACACTTGTGCAGGAAGGAAGGAGCACTGCTCAGGCTGTATTTGTCAGAAAAGATAAAGTATGTGGGTGGAAAGGAGACCAATAGATTTTTAGCCCTAGAAAGCTCTATAGCACCAAAAGGTCCAACGCTAGAGGTTTTGCACTTTCAGACAGAAGCAATCCAATGCAACCAAACTTCTGGAGAGCTGAAGAGTTTATGAGGACCCAGCCTTACTGGAAAGAAAGAAACTTTTCCTCCTAAAATGAGTCTCTCCCTTTTTATGTAGGGAAAGGAGCAAAAAGACCAGTTGAACCCGTAACTTCTCTGTAGAGCACCACAGCCTTCACCCTAAGGTGGGCACTGTTTAGTACCCTTGTGCTTCATGGAAATATGGAAGGAACTAGTGTAAGTGGGTGAGCAGACAGCATGCAAGTCAGTTTTTAATCCACACTAGAAGATGTGGATGTACTTAAGGCAGGACAAAAGTAAAGAAACACATGACAAGAGAGGGATTCTCAGACTAGAAGAGTACCGTGAGTGAGAAAACACAGTTAACCAACAGCAAAAAAAAAATAAATAAAAGGGCAGGGGGAAAAAAACTCAGAAGGGCAGAGACCAACATCCTGCAGCAAACCACTGAGAGAGATGGAGATTTTTAGTATTGGTTTGCCTTTTGCAGCGTAGTGACTGGCTCCACCAAAATATGGCTAACTGGCTTCCATACAACATGTCAATGTACCCCGCACAACAGTCCTGCTGGGCTGACAAGTACAGAAAAGTGTATGAAAGAGGTTAAGAGAAGTCCAGAAAGAGTTGGCTATCCCCCTGAAAGACAAGCTTTGCTGTCTCACCACCATTAACTTTCAGAATTTCATTCAAAAAAAATCTACAGAAGATTCCTGCAAAGGCAAAACTGCAATTCATGCAAAGGGCCAACTATGGAAGAAACCTCAGAGTTATGCTTTCTGGTAGGTGTGAAACCTGAACAGGTCAGGCTAAACTAGATACAACGTTCTTCCTTATCTTGAGGTAACCTCCTGTGGTGGCCTGTTGCAAGAGAGGTTATTCTCTACAACTAAAAACATCAGAGTCACAATGTGTAAGAAACAAAACCTCTCACTAAAAACATCATTGCATATTTTCATTAGTTATGGATACTATCTCAAGAAGTAAGTCAAAGTCTATCACAGAAGGCACAGGTACTTTTGGAAGATGTTGTACTACCTCTTCTGCACTGAGCCTCCAGTGACACGCTGGAAAAGCAAGCTCTGCCGCGTGGGTCCTGGGCACAGCCAGCACGTCAGGCAGAGGGAGCACCATCCAATCCTGAATTGGTTAATATGGTGTCACATCTCTTTCCTGTGAATTAAGCTAGAATAAGACTTACTTTGTATTTTGCATTCTTGCTGGAGGAGACAGGGACTCCAGAACAGTAGTCCATGCTCGGAGTTCCCTGTTTCATTTGATTGTGGCAGGTAAGTAGCAACTGGAGGTTTTTTACTATTCAGTAAATGTTTGCTGGTTATGGTGAAACCACCAGAAAGGTCAAAAACCTGAATGTACTTAAAAATTAAATTGCCTTCTCATACTCATGATTATTACTCAGCTGTTCTAGGTTGAGACAGGACTATGTGGAAAAAATCTCAAATTTCCATTGTGACTGAAGTAACTGTGCCATGAGAAGAAAACCTCAGGTTGCAGAGGGGGTGCCCATCTGCAAACTTTTACAAGTCCTAAAAACTCACACTTTACATATAGTTTTCAAAAACTGAAGATGAACTATGTTTGCTATGCACAATGCCTGTTTAAATCGTATTCTACTTCTAATACTACTTTAAAGCTCATTTCCTAAGTTCACTACGCACACGTAAGTTCTTACAACACAGTACACCGAGAATGATTAAAACCTGAATAAATCTCATTTGTTATTTTCCATAATTTATCTATTGATCTGAACCCACATGTTCCTTAGGACAAACGGCAACATTAGTTCCCTCCTGCCCAAGTAAAATAGAAACACTATGCATTATATTACATTATATCATTAACTTTGGTAACCAGCATCTCCCTTCAGGAAAAACCGCACGTGTTGCCCTCCACCTTTAGCAGGAACACATGGGTTCCAACTGGCTGCCATTAAATTTCAGGTTTTAAAACCTGCAAACAAACCTACGGCAGAAGTTAAATTATGCACTGCTGTTGAATTCGCTGTGTGTACTGCAGAAGGATGGTCTGAAACAACAGTGTTAATGGTTTGACATTTAAACAAAAAATAAACAAATAGGAAAAAAAAAGACAAGAAGGGGATTATTTAGAGATTGTATTTTCTATCTGCTGTATCTCTTTTCTCCTTATTTAACTACTTGTCTATGCTAAGAACATTGCAACCAGCCAAGAATTTAAGTGAATCATATTAGTAAGCTAAATTTTGAGACACAAACCGACAGGAGCCTTTTCTTTATGTTCTGAGCAGTAAAGCTGCTACAGGGTGAAGCAGAAGGAGGTAGCAAAGCAAGGGGTGTGAAGGGATCTTGCCATTAACTTATCAATTCCAGGCCTTGGCTTTCTAATTGACAACCTCAGGGCTACTTTCATCACTTGTCGACTTCAAACCCACACTCAATTTTTCCTTTAGATAATGACGCAACTGTAACATAACGGTGTTTCTGACATATTGCAGCATGTAGCAGTAGGAAGATTTCCTCAGTAGCTTAGTTTAACAGGAAAGGAAAAAAAACCCAAACTGTTAAAAGGTTTTCACATCTATCAAATTCTCAAAGAAACAATCGGTAAGAAAACAGATTTTATACTTCCAGTGTGCTCAAGTCACTGTTTGGTACTGACCCAATCCAAAGCACCTTCAGTTCTCAGGTGCTACAGATTTAATAAAAAATGAGCGTTGTTTTTTTTTTTTAAACACAATAGGCCCGCAAACCATGCATTCATATATAAAACCTAAATTAATGAACCCACAAAACCTAGAAATGCACAACAAGTCAGAGAATTTAAGTGAAAAAATACTACCAAAAAATGTCATTAAAATATATCGATGACATGCCATCTAGAAATTGTATGTCCTTCACAAAGGAAATACAGAAGTAACAAGAATGCTGCCATGGACACATCCCCCCAGAGAGCTGGAAAACCCCGACTCCTGGCCTCCTGCAGGAATCCATGTGGTTGGTGAAAGCAGCTAGACCACTTGTGAAGAGTAGGGTACTCAGGTGTATCTATCACATTTTGACCATAAAGAAAAAAAATAAACAAATGTAGTCAGGTAACAGCATGTCCACAGGCACCAAAGCACCTGGCTTTAACATAAACAGTCATATAACTGTCTTTTAATAGTGGATATAAAGCTTTTAGTCCTGCAGTCGACTCTGCAAAGGCCCTGGGGTGAGACTAAGCTTAGTGCAGTGTTTGGAGCCGCGAGCGCATCAATCCAGGCAACAAAAGCTGCGTCAGAAAATGGCATCATACCAATACACTTCTGAAGCACAAGCCACTTCTACCGCTCCTACATGACTGACGTATAGAGATGATAATTTAGATACCATGCCACACAGCCAGATGCTGCTGAAATCAGTGCACATAAACACGCAGGTATCGAATTATTACCGATTAATAAAGCAAAGGCACTGGAAGCAGACTTGATGTGCAGTCAGCTCTTGTTTTCCCTGACATTTAGGCTCTGATGGTGCAAACTGGCACTCAAGTAACTTCAGTCACAGGACATTAATGAAGCCGTGATTAAGTTGGCTTATGTTGGGTGGACTAGACGAGTTCAGTCTCAGTCGGTTATGACTGGAGCTACGAATGCCTTGTGTCTAGGCAGCAATTGCTACATTTTGGTCATAAACTTGAAAATGATTGCTCCACCTCTCATTTGAGGAGTAACAAGGGAGCATGACTTGCTCTGAGAATGAACGCTGGACTCAACATTTCCTTGGGCTGCTGATCTAGTGCCTTTCTAGCTTTCCAGGTCCGTAAAGCTGCAGCATATTGTGAATTTAGCAATTACACTGTGAATTTAGCAATTGCATTGCCTGTTTAGAGCTGTAACAATCAGTTTTATGAAGACTGGGCATGCTGGCATATCACCCACTTTGCTGAAGACCTCTTTTCATCTCAAGTGTAATGCACGCTGCTACTCTTTCTCAAGCAATAAGGAAGCAAGAGTTCTCCCCACAAAATGCTTTGGCCCACATAATGCTTGAAAAAAAAATTATTAAAAAGTCAGGAGAAACCTTTTATAGACAAATTAGCAGCTCAGCAAATCAGCGGGCTGTAATAGAAAAGATTATAAGCCCAACAGCTGGGCAGTACAACTGATAAGGTTTTACTGGAATCATTGCCCAGGATATTTTGGAGGTTTCTTGGACCAAAGAGATATCAACACAAAAAGTGTGAAAACCCAGCCTATTACATTAACTACTAGAGGCAGGTGTTTTTCTATTTTTTCTAAACCAAATCCCCACCACCTTTGCAATTTTGCCACTCCAAAGCTGCAACCAGCAGTACAAACTGGTTCCCTTTCAGGGTTTGGAGTGTGGGTTTTACAAGCCTGTTTTGCTTTCCTGCAGGCACTTTGAGCTTATAAATGGCACCTTTCAGTGTCCTGAATTATGAAGGGCAGCTAGTCTTGAATTCTCCTGTTGCTTAATGATCTCACATAAAATGAGGTCCACAAAACTTTTATTACCGCTGCAGTTCAAATTTGCAGGTGAAGAACCACCAGGGAAAGGATGCGGACATGTCTCTTGCTTTTGCTCTCCTAATTTTCCAGGTGCAAGAAAGTTTCCCACTTGGGCTTGAACAATTAGTTAACTCTCAAAGCAAAGTCTGATCTAAATAAAAAGACCGCAGTACGTTACCCT
This sequence comes from Baryphthengus martii, assembly GCA_013396935.1. Lineage (NCBI taxonomy): Eukaryota > Metazoa > Chordata > Aves > Coraciiformes > Momotidae > Baryphthengus > Baryphthengus martii. Next base: position 9,549 of record VWZK01005438.1, on the reverse strand, counting down.
ATAAGCACTGTGAAAATCCAAGGGGAAACCACTTGAGAGCAACACACACTAGCATCAAATTTAGGTTAGAAAAAATTAGGCTAAAGACCCCTGTTTTGAGCATTTATTTACTGTCTTTTGTTTTCCACCTAATTTTATTCACTTATCACCACTAAGTACACTTGACACTCAAGAGTTATACATAATCTTTATTTAAAACATGAATTTGTTCTTCCCCTATTCTGGTAATAACATCCTGTGTTTGGAAAACATACTGTACCTCAGCAGCCTGAACAAAAATGCAAAAGAAAGTCTTTAAAAAAATAAATTATTTAATTTGTTACAAACTGCTTCTACAATTACATAAAAACTTAATGATTCATGGCATGCCAAATACAGTGCGAATGAGCTTTGGGTTGTGTTTTTAGTTTTTCTTTTTTTTTTCTGCTAAAAACAATTACTAGAGGCCATTCCAATGCCACTGCATAAACCAGAAAACCTAGTAAAACTGTAGGTAAAATGCCATTTTGTTTCAAGCATGGCTTGAGAGTCCAGTTCTCTTGTTGGCGAGCCGAGTATTTCAAACAGCACTTGCATCTCCTCCAAAAAGGAAGCCGGGTAAAATGCTTTCAATAAACACATTTACAACTCTCACTAATGAAAACCAAAAATTAAAGACCATAACCTCACTGTTTAATTCCCACCTTCCAAGGATGAAGCATCTTAGCTTTGCTGCTTTCTTCTACACTTCCCAGTGAAAGGTAGATAAATTAGCAAAAATATAAGCTCTTCACTTTCAGTACCTCTTTAGAGGATACATGTGCCCATAGGAGCTTAAAAACCTTCCTGGGGAGCATTATTAATCATGCTCCTAACAGCACAGAATTTTTAAAGCTTATTAAAACACAAGTCTACTCACAGCTGTGTAAGTCTTGCTATTTCATGGCCTAGTTTCAAGAAACAAACAAAAAAATCAGTGGCAATTACGACCAGTTATCTTCTATCATTCAGTTACACAGGTCACCACCCACCTGAGCTACTAACTAGATACCAAATATTGTCCTTCTACAACAAACCTTGCCGTCTACCACAGAATCATAGAACGGTTTGGGTTGGAAGGGACCCTTACAGGTCATCTAGTCCAACTCCACTGCAATAAGCAGGGACATCTTCAACTAGATCAACTGCATCACATGTCGATGCTTCAGTCTAATGGAAGTCCTACCTTGATCCTGTTTTGTCCAGCCCCTCCACCTCTGCTTCTGGGCCTAAAAATACTTCCAGAAACCTGAAAATAATTCAGACCACCTTTGGCACAGGTTGTGGTGGTCCTGTCTGGCTGCAGCTCTGCTGCAGCCCATTTATACCACTGCAAGTCAAGTCACTATCAATCCCTTGGACTCCAGTCTTCCAGGTAACACATGCGCTACTCCAAAGGCTTTCAAATGACTTTTTAACTGCAGACTTCCAGGATGTTGGGGGTTTTATCAAATCATCATAGCTATTGCCTAGCAGCTGATAAGACTAAAGTTAATGAATGTTGCCAGGAAATAGAAATATATCTGCGATGAGCTAGTCTAGTTAGGCCCATATTCAGTATTCTCCCTCCTTTCTCTGAAGAGCATTTCACCAACTTCAAAAAACAACCACAAAAACAAAGACAAAACCCCCACCCAACTGACTGAGCAAATGAAAGACATTTACACTAACTAACCCCCTTCTCCAGGTCACCCCTCCAAAGTTCCCACTGACAATATCAAGAGTGGGGAATCAAACCCCTTTGCTACCAAGTCCGCAGCAGATAAAGTGGCAATTGTGGTTATACAGTATTGGAAGTGTAGCTACAACATAGCGTGACAGCTTGTTAGTGTTGAAAATATATAAGCTCTTTGTAATTGTGCCTTTGGAATGCCATCTGTCTTGAATTAACGTCCACCTGGGATCATGTTTCGATGACCAATATGGACAGATTACTGGAACTTTAAAACCTCGCTTTCTTTGTAATTGACATTTAAAGTGTTTGAAGTTTCTCATTAAGTCCTTTTTTACAAATTAGGTGCAGATGTATAAAGCTAAATGTACAGTACTAAGGGAAATTAGGTCACCTGAAAGCTCAATAATAAAATGTATCAACTGTTTAAGTGCAGCGAGTACATTAAAATTTAGAGATCAGCTTTATGCCCCAAATTCTTCAAAGTTCCATCACTTCCCTTTCACTGCCGCAGAGCCCCTGATGCCAACAATTTTTAATTAAAATGGTAGAGACGAAAGTGGGTTTGGCCGCTCAGTCCACAACACCTGGTCAAACCTGGCCCACAAAGGGCTGGAGAAGGCAAGGCAAGCGGCCGCAGCGATGCCTGTTTCACGGGACAGGCAAATCCTACTGACTCCAATGATGCTAGGAGATTTAAAGGGCACAAGGAGACTCGAGAGGTAAATACAGCACCATGCAACTGACCTCCAGACCCACTCGCCGTTGAAGTTCTGCAGACCTGCTGTGCTCCACAGCCTCATAGGGTGGGAGAGGAAAGTGTGAAGAGGGCAGTGGCTGGAGAAACACCTCCATGCACAGCCTGGCTAGCAAAATAAATGTGAATCGAGTATCTCCCCTTTCCAAAGGAGGGGGCTCAGAGTTCAGGTAGGCGTGAGAAAGGAATACAGGATAGACCACCACCAGGAGCCCACCTGATGTGCAGAGAACAGGAGCAAATACCACAGTGGGGTTCATCAGCAGAAACCCTACAAAGCTTTTAGCATCAGGGGCTTTTACCTGCCAGAATGACTCTTAAGAGACTTCAAGTACAGCAGCTCGACCTCCCCAAAAGGCAGGAAAACCCCAGAGACGTCATTCAGCCAGCCTTTAAGAGTGGCCAAGAAACACTGCACAAGCGTGTGAAGGCTCAGTTCTGGAAAGCACCGAGCACCTCCCAAGGGAACAAGTGCACTCCTTCCCCATGCAGGACCACAGAGTACGAGTGGCACTGGGCCTCAAGACGGCGTCCCGCAGTTGGTGGCATTTAAACTCAATGTGATCAAGGAGGCTTGGAGAAAGGTCTGTTAACCCTCTCTCCCAGAGAAAGGTCTCCCGAGATAAATTAGGACACCGCCTACATAAAATGCACAACCACAAATCCTTTTGGCACCACAGTGAGCGTGTCGGTTCTTGAAATGACGCCAGGAGGCGTACCCTGGCTCCCCGCTCGTCAGCGTGAAGGTGCCACAGAAGAAGCGGTCTTCTCCTAAAAGCTGGTAAACAAGACAAATACACCATTCAATCAGATGATTTTTTTTGGTGTGCTTAGACTGCATTATCTCTTATTAAGCAGACTGTTTTCAGTATCACGATTTATTACAGTGGTTTTTAAAAGCTTTTCTGCTCACATTCCCTTATAAACCTGTTCCGGTGAACTACTAATATTCCTTTTGCAAAAGAAGTGTAAACATTCAGCTGGATACGTTTCTGCTGCTTCTGATAAATGGCTAAGCAACTTTGCTGTGAAACTGGCTGTGCATTTGTTTGCAAGATGAACATCAAGTCTCAACCAGTACCACAACAGGATGGCCCATAGTTTCCTTATCCACGAGCTCTTTCTCCATGCTCATACACATCTTCAGCTCAAGGAGGGATTCAGAGAAAAATTATGTGTATTTTTAAAAGAAAGAAAAATTAAACCAGCTGTGTGTGAGCAAACTGCAGTATCTGTGAGAGAACAAAACCCAATTGATATAATTCAGCAAGGTAGCAACGTTTTCCAGGAGGAAACAGCCTAATTCGTTTGCAAAGGGGAAGAAGACAGAGGAGTAACTCTTTTCCCACTTGTACCGAATGAGAAAGACTTCTGAGTAAGGTGTGTTTGTACCCAGTTCTGATTTGCTCACACATTTTATGAATACAGGCTTTCATTTGTCTAACAGGTCCACAAAGACAGGTACAGGACCAGGCAGGGCTGTCCAGAACCTAGCTTTAAGCAGACTAGTTGGGGTGCCAGTGGTGATTAGCTGGACATGGTCAGTTTTGCACCCTGCTTCTCATTAGCATTAATTAGCCAGCATCGTATCTCTGCTGCTGCCAGGACGAGAACTGGCTCAGGCAGTAGTTTCACAGTCTTTAATGCCGAGTATGGAGTTGCCAGAGCACGCAACAGGGAGCTTATGTCGGCCCCGTGTCTTTCCGCCAAGGGCAGAGGAGAGCAGAGACCCGGTTTAGCAGAAAGCTGGAGCAGCGTGGACAGAGAATACTTCCTTTGGCGTAAGACCTCCTGATGTAACCTTAATCTGCCAAAAACGTTTGAGTGAATTTGAAATACCAGAGCTAAGGCTCAGGTTTGTAATGCGCTTCGCCTGACCTAGCAGCAACAGCTGACAAAAGGCCGCATCCTGCACACCCTCCCTCAGGTGGCTCGGCGACGGTGGCTGCAAGGTAAATTGAGACTCCATCAGGTCCATCCCCAGAGAGAGGGCTGTAATGCCAGAGACTCAATTAGTGGTGTTCAAGGTGTCCCCTCCCTCCAAGACATGAGCCGCTGTCAGGTTCTCACCTCACCAGCAACATGGCATTAGTTTAGGTGAACCAAAGTGACCTTGTAGAGAAACAGATTCTGTAGATGCAGCTCAACAGTTCTGTCAGATAAAGTGTTTTTGTCACTAGAAAGTCACACTTCCAAATAAATTTCACCCCAAGGCCATAATCTCGAAAGACACACTTAAAACTGTGTAGAACATAAAATGAGTGATATTTTCAATAGAGGCTCAGGAAAGAAATCCCTCACAGACTTAACACTTGATTGATATTCTTAGTTATAGCTCTACACACGTCGAGCAGGATCAGCTACCAGAAAGAACCACAATTCATGTCTTTCCATTTAAATGCCGCAACAAAGAGTAAAACTATTTCACAACTAACAAAGAGGAACTCTTTAATTTGCTAGAACAAATTCAGCTCCCATTGCATCAGCACCCTCCAGTGTTCAATCCATGAAAAACAACATTATCACTAATTTGCCAAATCGACACAAACTTGAAGTGTGAAACAGAAGACAAAGCAGTGGTGGATTCCTGGGAGGGAAGATGGCAATTGGAGATGAGAGAAGAGACTCCCAGTGATAGAAATTTTAGATGACACAGGCGTAGTACCTGAACAAAATCAGACACGGGGTTATTTTTCTTCTCAGGCTCCTCTGATCCTAGCAGGCGTGCTGGTGTCTGAACTTTTGGCACGATACGCTCTATGTATTCCATACTCTGCAGCACTTCACCAAGACGTGAGCTTAATGATGCCACTTTTGATTGATTTAGTAGAGGCAAGTGGGTATAGATCTGCCTGGAATATGCCCTGTAAATAAATACACTTAAAAAACCCCTCTTGTACGCACAGGTGAAGCAGATGTGCTCGGGGAGCTGAGGGTAAAGAGCTGATCGTGCTTATGTGTGCAAGACTCTTCTCTTACAGCATAATCACCAAGCAAAGAGAGAATCCTTCACAGAGATCTGTCAGCAAGACAGTTTTCATAGTCAATGCTTTACTGCAATGTTGTCTTCAAAAGCATTTTTGAAGGTCTTGACAACAGCAACAGAAAGAACTGCTGCATTAGTTATTAAAAAAAGGCTGGAAGGAGTTCTCTGGAACTTTTTCGAATAGGACAAAAGTCTTTTGCAGGCAGGAGAAGCTCAAAAGGCTCTAGAACATCGCAAGTAAGCAAAACCAGCTCTGAGTACCATAGGTTTCACCTGCCTGCTAATGACACAAATATTCCATCTGCATTCTCAGGGCAGCCCTGCACAGTGGCCTCACAGGAGCAGCAACACCCACCTGAAGAGAGAGTGGTGGCAGCTGGAAAGGCAGAGGTACCTGCAGTAATTAAGGTCCCAACCTGACAACCAGCGCTGTGGGACCCAGGCATCGGGGTCTGGCCCTAACTCCTTCTAAAGACCAACGAATCCAACTAACATGTGCACCAATTGCCAACATCTGAAGTCAATTTTTTATTTATTTATTTTTTTAAATTCTCTCCCTACTGCACGCAGCTACATGGCTGCTTAGCTCAAAGATGAGCAAACACTTCTCATGCCTCATCCTGCTCTGGTCTCTGACCGCTTGGATGCCCCAAATTCTATGGTCTCCACCTGTGTGGTGGCCTCCTGAGCTTCACAGCAGCACGGATGACAAGAGGCAGGCAGTTCTCACCACAGGGAGGCTGATGCATTTCCTGAGTGTCAAGCATGGGGGTTGTGGCGCCCAGCAGCCACGTCCCACCCTGTGGCAGCACCAGCCAAAGAAGCCCTTTCTGACCATGGCTGGAAGAGAGCAGCCTCACCACAGGTGCGTGTGGTCAGCCTCCTCTCCCAGCCCTCAAGGGGTACTAAATAGGATCATCTGATTGCTCTCACGCTGTGTAGACTCCTCTTGGTATAAATACACTTCTTTGTGACCAGAAAGAGCAAGGCATAGCATTCATAATTCTGCACCAGTATGGGGGGCAGGGAGGGAAGGGTACATACACACATGTATCTTCTTCATAAACAAGCTGTAAAAGTAAGCTAAAGGAGGTAGGCTTGAAAAATGACCCTGGGTGCTACGCAGGACAAGTTACTATAGACAAGAAAGACTGATGTGGATCTTACGGGTTCTTCACGCTGCCTCTAGCACAGCACAAAGCAGTCCAGCTGTCCCTGAGGTTCCCCAAGAAGACCTGCATCAATATTGAATGTTCACCATAACATCTATGTTACAGTTATTACAGACTGCATACTCTTTTGTTATTCAACTATAAAATATTTACAGTATCATAGTCTCAGCAGAGACCACAAGAATTTAAAGGTTTAGATACTAAAATGAATTAACACTTGAGTGCCTGCCTAATACCAGTACTCAAAAATATCTTCTAGAAAAGTTGTTGAAAACCTCCCTTAAATCAGCACAGACCCAAGAATCAATGACTCTGGCAGAATTCCTTCTGTGCCTGCAGGTAATGTGCAGGCAGGCACCTGCAGGCAGAAAGCTGGGCAACAAAACCACACAGATCTCAAGGAGAAAGGTGCAGTGGAGCCCTCATCTTACATAGCACATGTCATTCAGAGCCCAATTCTGCAAACTGGCCTGCATGAAGACCATGATTTAGATCAGGATTTTGAGTGGAGCTTCTCCTAAAGTCCATGTCCTCACAGCTATCTGGTCACTTCTGGGAAAGTGCCTGGTGGTCTTGGCCCCTTTACAAGTGGACGTACGGTGCCCACACGATGCTTCCTCATCCAGCCACTGCTGTGAAAGGGGCATGGGGACACATCACCCCTCTGGACTCACAAGGGCCTCCCCAAGCCCAGGATGACAGATGCTGATAGGGCTGCTGACAGCCCTGCTTCTGCCCATCTGACCTACACTCAGCTCTATCCAGGGTGGTTTATCAATGGAGGCAGCAACTTGGTATCCTCTTAAAAGCAAGAAAGCCCACAGTGTAGATCCAACCCCCTCTTGCCTTCTTGGTTTCCCACTGCAGGAGATGGGCACAGTGGCCCTGAGGAGCCTGCTAGGTCGGGACTCAGCGCAGGAGTGGGGAAGATCCAGGCCGCTCCATGCGTAGCAGCTGCACCAAAGCGGACAGCTGGGCAAGGGTGATTTTGTGATAATTGGAAGAAGCTCTTTGTTTCCACATTCCTTATGCCGAATGTGATGTGTTTTCAGTGCCTCTCAGGAGCAGGCATGGAGCAGAGGCAGGCGGCTGTCCGAGGGCAGGAAGGAAGGGCCAGAGCTCACCCATAATCGGTTCATGGACCAACCAGGGGTGAGCTCTGGCCTTAAAGGTTGGAAAACACCTTTAAGATCATCAGTCCAACCATTAAACCAGCACTGCCAAATCCACCAGTAAACTATGCCCCTAAGCACCACAACTCCAACACTTTTAAATACTTTCAGGAATGGTGACTCCACCGCTTCCCTAAGTAACCTGTTCCAGTGTTTAACAGCCTTTTTGGTGAAGAATTTTTTCGTGATATCCGACCTAAACGTCCCCTGGGGCAACGTACGGCCGTTTCTTCTTGTCCTGTCAGTTGTTATCTGACAGAAGAGACCAACCCCCATTTAGCTACAGCCTCCTTTCAGGTACTTCCCGAGAGCGATGAGGCGTCCCCTCAGCCTCTTTTTTCTCCAGCCTAAACAACGGCGGTTCCCTCAGCCGCTCCTCCCACGACCCGTACTCCAGACTCTACCCAGTTCCGTCAGCTGCCGCCCGGCTGAGCCACGCAAGGAAGCGGCAGAGCCAGGGAGCTGCGGTTTCTCCCCCGTTGCCGCACGGCGGAGCCGCCCCGGCCCTCACAGGCCCCTCAATCTGTCCCGCAGGCAGCCCGGGACCCGCCACCCGCCGGACCCCCCCCGCCCGNCTCTTCAGAGGGACTCGGACAGGTTGGATCGATAGACCTAAGTCAGTGGTTTGAGGTTCAACAAGGCCAAGTGCTAGGTCCTGCCCTTGGGTCACAGCAACCCCAGGCAACGCTGCAGGCTTGGGGGAGGGTGGCTGGAAAGCTGCCCAGTGGAAAAGGACCCGGAGGTGTTGGTTTACACCTGGCTGAACATGAGCCAGCAGTGTGCCCAGGTGGCCAAGAAGGCCAACAGTGCCCTGGCCTGTATCAGGAATAGTGTGGCCCACAGGAGTAGGGCAGGGATCATCCCCCTGTACTCAGCACCTCAAGGCCACACCTCGAATCCTGGGTTCAGTTTTGGGCCCCTTGCTACAGGAAGGACATTGAGGGGCTGCAGCTTGTCCAAAGAAGGGCAATGAAGGTGGTGAGGGGTCTAAAGAACAAGCCCTGTGAGGAGCGGCTGAGGGAACAGGGATTGTTCAGCCTGGAGAAAAGGAGACTCAGAGGAAACTGTATCGCTCTCTACAACTACCTGAAAGGAGTCTGTAGCAAGGTGGGGATTGGTCTATTTTCCCGTGTAACAAGTGATAGGACAAGAGAAAATGGCCTCAAGTTATGCCAAGGAAGGTTTAGGTTGAATATTAGGAAAAAAATATTGGCTGATAAGTTTGTAAAGCAGTGGAACAGGCTGCCCAGGGAAGTGGTGGAGTCACCATCTCTGGAGGTATTTTTGATGTGTTTAGGGACATGGTTCAGTGGTGACTTGGCAGTGTTAGGTTAGTGGTTGGACTTGATGATCTTAAAGGTCTCTTCCAACCTAAATGATTCCAGGATTCTATGAAAATCACACCTACCAGTGTCATCTGTTCCTCTTCCTGGGCAGCAGTAGCTGTACCAGTACAGCCACTGTGGTAGTGCAGCTTCATCCAGCCTGGTGCTGATGCACACCGTGGTGTACACACTGACATAACAAAACTTACACAGTTGGAATGTGTTGGTGGTGAGGCTGCTGGGGTCAGCATGTACAATGCAATGCTGGCTGAACCTTAGTGACAGGCCAGGCCTGCTGCTGCAGCAGGGACTTTTGGCACTGGTGTCTCTATCAGGCTTTTGGAAGGACATCAGGCTTTTGGAGAGCATCCAAAAAAGAGCCACGAGGATGGTGAAGGGCCTGGAAGGAATGACTTATGAGGAGCGCCTGAGGTCGCTTGGATTGTT
>VWZK01005435.1:10665-32546 GCA_013396935.1 Baryphthengus martii | reverse complement strand
CTTTCCTTACAGGAGAGATGTTCAAGTCCTTTAGTCATCCTCATAGCTCTCTGTTGGACTATTTCCAGTAGCTTCCTGTCTCTGTTGAAATGGGGAGCACAAAACTGGATACAGTATTTCAGATGTGGTCTCACCAGGGCAGAGTAGAGGGGGAAGCACATTTCAAGGAATATAATCATGCAGCATTCCAATCTATAAAAACCCTAGGAAGAGAAAAAAAAAAGCACCCAAAGAACTGAACTCACTTTCAGACGGAGTGTATCTAATGAACTAAAGGCATGCTTTCAAATTGGCCTTATTTGCCTTACCACAGATGAAATTGCTACAGATCCAGCCAGTATACCTTGTTTTGCAAGTGCCCCAAACATTTTGAAAGCCAATAAACTTGTCAAGAGGGTGAGCACTAAATTTATTCAGCAAATTTGCAGGTAGAGCTAGTTTCATTATCCCCCAAATTAGGGTAGGACAGAAAGAACAACTTAAGATGTAAAGAACATGGAGGCAAAACAACAGTACAAACCTGCTATATGGACACACTGAAGTTCTCAGTGGCTATTTAGCAAAATACAGTTCAGTAAAGGTTTGGATAAACTGCTAGCAAAATACACAGAAGATTTAAGAAATATTTCTGCACACTAATGACAGTACATCACAATGAGCTTGCTAGCAGACATACCAGTAATAAGAAGGCAAGTGGTATTGTTTTGGCATGCTCTCAGCTGATAAAAACAGATTGAGAAATCAGAAAACATTGTTGAGTGAAAAGCATAATAATATACTCTTAAACGCACTATTATGAATACTAAAAATATATGCCAAAAATGTGATAAAATTATGCAACTGAACAAACATAGGAAGACGCTCCCAGATATCTACTGGCATAAGCCAAGGTCACCCCTGAGAACATGAGTTTCACACGAGAACAAATACTCTATTGACATTGTGGAAGTTATATTCAGATAGCGAGATCCTTGAACTTAATGAATTCATGACAAAGTGAAAATATGAAGTATATATTTAATTGCAAAAAGCAATACCTCCAAAGAGATAGAGTTATCTTGGTTTAGACTGTAAGATAAATGTAAGGTAACTTTTATCAAGTCGTTCTGAAAATTCACAAAGACTTTCTAGGAGCTGCTTGTATTTCACACGTGACTTCGTTGATAACAGATACCTTCATGTGTATTATTCTTTCCAGTAACCTTAACCTTGCTTAACTGACTTAATCTAATTGAAAGGCAAACCTGTATCACCTATCATCATGGATTTTCTTTTTATCACAGAAACTGGAACAACAGCACATGATTGGAATGTGTTTAAGCAAAGTCTTTCTAAATGGAAGACCATTTTTTATTTCAGTGGACCTGGATAGTATCACTGTACTTTGACAGCAATTTTAAAACAATAATTAAAAAAAAAGAAGTTAATTACACCAATGTCAGTTCTTAACAACTGCAATTCCTGCAGTTCACAGGATCCATGTCTTAGTGCAAGAGTATGTGTAGACATCAAAACTGGGACTGGAAACCAGGGAGCCCTGGAGGACCACATGTTGACAGTTCAGAAGGACCTGATTTAATTTCACTTTGAAGTAATCTAAAACAAACACACAAACCCTTCTGTTTCTCCAAGTGTAATTCTATTTCGTATATTTCTCATGTGTCCTACATGTTAAGGATGCAGTTCATCTGACCTGATTTTCACCTTTGCTTTAGGATGAGATCAGCTTTTGCTAGCAGCATCTGTTTTTCTCTTGACTCAAAAGGACACTAGCAGAGTCAGTAGCTCAGAAACTGGTATCTGCAGTGCAAATAAATATCCATAGCATGGTCAGATGCATTCCGTCCATAGAATTCTATGTTCAACATGTTTTAGTAGCAAGCACGTACTTATTCTGAAACACAGAGGATACAAGGCCTGCCACACAGTCTCTTCCTCCTAGGACCTCAGCCCAACACTAACACCTGTTTCCAGGAAACAGATTGCCTCAGGAATTTACTCTTGTGAGGAAAGACAGCAAAAAGTACCTTGTCCAGCTACCTTCTCCAGGAAAGTAAAACACCTTCTATTACAGCAGTGGCAGGTTGCTTTCTTGCTCCATAATTATTGATAGGAGTCAATCATTTATCCCAACAGGAAGTCTCAGAGAGAGGGTAAATTAGCTCAGCCCTACATTCGTATGTCTGCAGAGTGACATATACCATCAGCACTAACTGACAAGCAATGCTAATTAAATCCAAGAACACTGTCTTGAACTGTCATGTTGCAGTCATTTTTGAGGTAAATAAAATAGAGACTTTGGAAGACTACCTGACAATCCTTTCATGGCTATCCCATTTTATATATGTATACACTAGATATTGTTCTACACTCTAGTCTATGCAGAATATTTTATTTGGAGCTATAATTTATGGAGGGATTTTTTTTTCCCATAAAGGATTTATGAAATGATGAAAAACAGCAAGCCCCATGGTCTGAAGAGACTTACTTACCCTGAGAAGATCTTGAAATTTGTTATTTTAGTGCTTCTTGATACTAAAGTACTGCCCTGGCTATGTAAGATATTCTACCATTTCAAACACCATCTCATGCACTGGGAATCCTAAAATCAGACAGTGACTGCTTTCTGATGGAACTGAAGTTCTCATGCCAAATTTCTTCCCAACATATTTCTCAATTTATTGATTAAAAACTTGTTTGAGTTGTCTCCAACAGATACTTGGATCAGCTACCAAGGGATTGGACAACATGTACTGAAATTTTACCAGATGCCCTGCAAGTATGTCATGCTCTCCTGACCCTCTACCCCCTTTTTTTCTCATTGCTATTTAGTGATGATGGATTTGTTTGGCAGGATTGCAGCTCTTTTGCTGATGTGCACAGGAGACAGTCACAACTGCCTGGAGACAGCCTGTTTCTTTTCAGATTGTTACCAGGTCCAGAGATCAAGGGCACATTACACTCATAAATGGCTGTGTTCCAAACTCAGGGTGCTTCAGATTAGGCCAGATTTTCATTTTGGTTAAAATGGCACCGGTGATGCTATGCTGATTTGCAGCATCCAAGGATCTGCTATCACTGTTTGGTCAGGAGGACCAAATTCCTCCCAAAACAAAATCAATCTGGCAGCCTTCACAAGTCACTAAAACAGGTCTGTCAGGAGGACCACACTGACATCTCGCCATTTATTAGTTCCAGCCACAGATCTATATTTGCCCTACAGGAACTAGAAGTGATAGGGCCTGATTTAATAGAATATTTTTACTATAACACAGGTCTAGTCCACTAAACTGATCTTTCTTCCTCTGACTACCTCAGAGAGCAGCTGGGCTACAACTCCAGCCTCATTCTGTGAGACATAGTAAGGTCAAGCATGTCCCCAGCAGCTCTTGGAAAATGTACACTCAGCGTGAAAGAGTCTTCAGGCAGGTATCAGAAGATGTTTTAACAGAAGGGTGAATAGATGAGGTTTTTTCATTAACACTAATGGAAACGTAAGGTTGCTTCATGAACACATTTTTGTCAGTCTTTCAGGAACTATGGCTTGCAATGCTTTCAACATCTGCAGTCATGGGGGGATGAGAAAAAAAAAAATGATGAAAATTATTTTCAAATTGCTGCAGTAGTCAGATAATGTGTTCATGCTGAGATGTCTCTGTTCAGTCTCTCTTTGATCAGAGAGAAATGACTCAGTGAACAGTTACTACTGCCCCATGGCTTGCAGAGTACTCACGCTCACTGTGCTGCAACTGGTGTATGGGAGAAGCACAGAACAAATGCCATCACCTTCATCCATCTTGAGCTGGACAGCGAGTCTCCCTTCCTCCTTCTCCCTGCTCCACTGATCAAACTGCAAAAGGGCGTGTGTGAAAGCTATGGTAGAGATAATAAGAACTGAAGGAGACACAGCAGGTGTTGAGCATTAGAGTACCATCTGCGGCTGTCTAATTCCAGCCAAAACAGTCTCCTCCGCAACTGCTCAGAAGAGTAGGATGGCATAGTTACTCAAGGTCAGGCAGGCAGAAAGGAAAGCAGAAGCTCTGACTCAAGCCTGCGGATTGGTGAAGGAGCCAGCAAGATTGTAGCTATGTTATTAATTACCAGGCAGCATTAATGCGAGTGCCAGCTCACATTCTTCTCTAATTACTTTTGCTGATGTATCATAGCATCTTGAAATCGCCCTTGACGCTATGACTATACAAACCAGATTCCAGAAACATGGCACAAACCACACCAACAAACACAGGAAAAGTATTTTCTTTCCCTTCCTGAGATTAAATTAGCTAAACAAAAAAAAAGAAAAAAAACGAAAGAAAAAAGCTGAAGCATTCCTCACCTTCCTCAGATAAAACCTGAGAATACCTGAGGCCACCAGCACATTCTGAAACTCAAGCACCTCTTGAAGACTACAGTATGAAACTCGGTAGGTTATGATCAACATTTTGAAAAGCTTCCAAGAAACACATGCAATTCTGCCCAGGCTTCACATCTGCAATTTCGTTTGTCAAGTGTCCCCTGAGTCTAGTGTTATTAACTTATCTGTATTCTCTATCAGCTGCAACTTCTGAGGGAATTCAGTGATTCTCTACACTAAAATATGGCAGCTGCTAAATGTTTCTCAAGCCATGATCAACTAAAATACACACAGACTGTGACTGGCTATGCTGTGACAGATCAATTAGGAAAAACAACTGTAAATCATATAAATATCTGAATGCATTTGATTCTGGAGCCATTCTTTTACTGGAAATGTAAAACCAAATCAACAAGTAATTTTCAAGGTACCTCACATGTTCAAACTAGAATACAGTGATGATATAAAATCAGACTTTAAATAACTGGGAGATGATGAGACTCACTCTTTTCTGTCTGAGTTATTTTTATCAGTGTAGTTATGTAGGTTTTATTAGGCAAATAAATGTTCACAGACAGTGAAATGCTAACCAATCACTATGCACTTGTATCTTAGAAAGTTGAAAATAAAGCATTATGACCCAAAATGAAATACCCGGGTAAAGAAAGACAAGAATGGTCAGCCTGTTTTGGAAAGAAACTTATGACTCATGCCATTGAGTCACACAGCAGAGGATTTATCCAGAACAGATGATGGGTGCCATGACCCCCAGTGAATGCCATGCCTGGCAACACTGCTGGTCTTTCATACTGTGTCCTCAGGGGTCCAGAGTTGATATTTCAGAAATAAAATAAGATACGCATTACCCATGTGGCATGATTGAAACTTTAAAAAACATATTGTAGAACTGCCTCTTAAATAAATGTACAACTCATACCCATATCTGTGGGAGTAGACAGAGCTCCAAATTCAAATGTCCAAAATCGCATCTACATTTCCCAGCTTTCTATTTCATGTTGGGTAGATGTTTCTGAAGAGCTGAAGCTGATATAGTAGGAAGCAGTAGGAAATAGTTTTAGGTAAGACAAATGGACTTTAATTATATTATCTTCATACATGCTATGTTTTCTTTAAAAAAAAAAAAAAAGAAAGAAAAATATCTATATAAAGACATACTACCTTCTGTATTTGTAATTGTTATGCTTGTAACACTGAAAAGGAAATATTGCTCTAATGATGCAACTATGAGCAAAAAAGCTACAAGAATATTACATACTCTTATCCTCATGTGCATTGTATTTTCAGGACAGCAGTTAACAGCACAGTTACACTGGTCATGCGGTAGCCAGAGGCTATATCTCTCACTGCAAGCTCTTGGTGTTCACTTTTAGGACATTAGAAAAAGGTGCATGTTCTGTCTTTTAACTGGAAAGGATAAAACTTCAGTGCTACAAAACATACTCTGAAATCATATCGTGGTTTGCAAGATCCACATGCAGGTTTGTTTGAAGGCTTTGGATTTAGTTATCAGCATCAGAAAGCAAATACTGTGTTCTTTCTAATCATTATGATTTTTCTGATGGTAATATATAGGAGCCACTTGCAAATGAAGCGCAGTAAGACTGACTCCTACACAGATGATGGCTCCTAGGCAGCCCATTTCTTTTAAGCATGGTATGTCAGTTCAACAGCAATTTCTCAGCTCCTATTGCATCGTATCTTAGAGTTTTGGAAAGGTTCCCTGTGATTGATTACGTATATCTTTTTAAACTAGGTCCAAATGTCAGTGTCTAAGCTTAAGAATATTGGCCCATCTCCATGAAAGTACATTTTGTCACAGATTATAGACATTAGAAAATGAATGATAGAAAAGACCTATGATATCATCTTGCCTCTCCCATGAGCATAGGGTTGCTCTCTACGGTGTATGTCAGGCAGCTTTGTTCTTTCTGGTTTAAATGACTCAGGCTTTCATCAGGCTCTTTTACAGCCTAATTTATCTTACTACCATGACATCCATCCAGATATTCAGCCTGCATTTTACTATGCTGAGTTCCATCCAAAATTTTGAATTGTTGTCCTTCTGTCTAAGTAAAGAATCAGGATTTGTTTGTGTTCTGTGTTCTTGGGAAGTGTAAAAAAATTCTGGACTTGAGTAGAGAGAAAATTTAAGTTGGTCTCAAGTGCATTCAGTTGAAACTCACTCAAAATAATTATGGTGCCCAGCAGAATACAAACATCTCCACTCAAAACTATTTAGAGGAAAAAATGACTTATTTTCTAATAGCTTCTTTAAAATGAACTTTCCTGTTTGTTTAGGATTTTTTTCTGCACTCTGTGCACATCATCTCTTCAAATTCAATAGATGCATTTGAGTATCATTTGAATAGCAGTTTAATAGACATGATTACTCCTATGTAAGTATGTCTGTTGTGTATTTTTTCTTTATTTATACATTTTTAATTGACTAGTTTAAAAAGCACTTCATGTTAGCACTTACATTTGCACTCTCATATACCCTGCAGCATCCTACGTCTGACCTTAGGCTTACACAGTCGCTTGTCCTCCAAAGTATTCTGCTTCATGCATCCACAAGCCCTTCAGAAAAAGTCTAATTAACCCACCCTAATTAACAAGGAGTGTTATCTAACTAATCTCATTAGACCCCACAATCCCGATTAAAATGTCCAGGCAACAAACATTTAATGGGATGAGTAAAAACATGGATCCAAAGAAAATCTACTTTTTTAATTGTCTTCAAATAATAAAATACTGCTTTTTACTTCCAAAGGTATTTCGCAAATAGCATTATCTAAACAGAAACAGGAGACTCACAATAGTGTCTAGGCAACTGCATCATATTATATGCCTTCAGCAGCATTTCAAATAAGAATACTATGTATTAGACAGACATCTGTTGTACATATAAATTAGGTTGGCCTCTACCTATGTGTGTGTAAATGTGTATGGGGAAGCAGGTGTATACATGCATTCATATACATATATATGTATGTACGCTAGCTGTTGTGTTTATGAGACGCTTAGCATCCCAGAGAGAGAAATATTGACTGGAATGCCCAATTAGTTGTATTTTTTGCGCAACTAGAAGAACCAAATCTTGAGGAATGTCATATCCCATGAAACAACTGCTATGCACTGTCCCCTTCACCTCTTACTTCTTTGACTCTACTTGTTTTGTCATTGTGCACATACTCTTTCTACTATACCGTACTTGGTCCAGTGGCTTCTGGTGGTATATTTGATCCAACTCTGATAACAGCTCTGTGAAATATTGTCTTCCCTTTTCAAAATAAAACATGGCAGCAGACTGCAAAGAAATGGCCTTACTGTAAGCTAGTGTTTGCCAGTGTTTACTAAGCAATTTTAAGTATGCTAAGCTTTCTAGCCGCTTTAGTCTAAGGAAGAACTTTATCTTCTCTCCTTCCTTGAGTACCATCCTACTAGAGGAAAAACAAACCTGCTCTAAGATACTTCAGAAGCTTTATTGGCATCATGACAAATACTAATGGCAGATATTTTGTACTGTAACCTCCAAATGCTCTTTTTCATCTGTTTTAGTAAACACTGGCCTAAATTCATCACTGCCAGTACTCTGATCGTTCAGCAGCAGACTCTCCTAGACAGAAATATCCCCCCAAGTTTAAATGCCTGCTGTACCTGCTCTAGCTCAGCTCTACGTAGACAATGTGGTCCTGATACAATGCTCATAAAAATATCTGTACCTTGTTCCTTCTGCTACACAGGTATATATTTCAGGAAGGCCTTTTCATAATTTCCTTCAGTTTATGTTATTTCATGTTTCTCATCTGTGAAAAACTGAGACAGAAAATGCATTTGTTTCTATTGGAAGAAATAGTCATTTTGCTGTGCTTCACTATTTCAGGCATCCACCAAACTCCAAACATCTGCACTAGCTACTGGCTTAAGCAACATCTATGTAAAAGGAGCCAGACACAGAACTTCAGAGCAGTGTAGGTCCCTGAGCACTGCTGATAGAGACCTATGAAATAAGGAATACTGGAGAGAAAAATCACTGTTTCTGAAAGTACAAGATTATCAGGTACAAGAAATTTAACCACATAATTTGGGATGATGTAGAAGCCAAAAGCATATGCAACTCCAACAACAAGACAGACTGATGAACAACAGATCCACTGACTGGACACAACTTCCAGCTCAGGCAGTCTCTAAAGCACTGATTGCTGCGAACTAGAAGGGCATACTAGAGAAAAGTTTTTCTATACCTGCTCAGCTCCTACACGTGTAAGCACCTGCTGCTCATTGTTGCTGGAGAAGGCAGTAGAGCAAATCACCTACTGGTCTCATAAATATTGTAGATTCTGTAGTATCTTTGAAGATAAAATCCCCTAATGCCTTTGTCATCATGTAATACAGATCAGACCTCATGAAGACCTTGCCCTGACAAGACATCCTTCCAGACAGGCACACCAGCTTTCAGTAGTTCTGTTAATTGATCCAAGGATACATGTCTATGTCCTTGGTCTTTTTTAGACAATTGTTCCCGGCTGTAGAGTTTTGATGGAGTGATTTCACACAGCCCCACCTGGGGTGAGCTATAAATCTGCCACAGATTAGGCAGAGAGCACAATAGCAGTGGGGCAGATTGGAGAAGCTACACAGCTTCTGCGACATGAAGCAGGCACCACACAGGAAGAGAAGGGACCGTTTCCTGACCCCTCCCCACCATCCACCAGTAAATCTTCTCCTGGATTAAGCAAGTTCAGTAGAAGGTTGTCCATTAACTGGCTTTATGTCACACAGTTCTTTTTTAGTTTTGTTTTTTTCTGCGTTTAAGCCTACAGCAATAGCTTCTTCGGTGAACTTCTATAATCTGTCTGGGCTTCCAGATTGGTAAATACTCTACTGTGTGCTTATGCACAGTACTCTATGTGTGTGTGGTTTTAAAAATCTCTGTAGGCAAAGGATTGTAAACTATTTATTGTTTGTGCTGTTTGAGTGGTCATCTAAGGACATTACATATAACAAAATTTTCTTGCTAAAATGCCTCCTGGAAATTTTAAAGCTCCAGTCATGCTTGCGTAGATTTAAATCCCTACATGTTCAGAGTTATCCTGAAAGATTTATGTGGATTTATCGCTTTTTAAAATAAAAAAAAAAAAAAGAAAGAAAACTCAGAAAAGTAGATAATGACTGAAATTTTAGAATAGCAGAATAATACAGACCACCTCAAGTCTCATTCATCCATAGACACTCATGATATTTTAATGACTTGCAGACATGACAATTTTATATTCATGTAGCTGTCAAGATAGCTGTGAAACCAATTCTGAACTAAAAAATAATTTGCCAAGGACTTCCATTAATATTAAGCCAACTTTAATGTTAATGCAAACAAACCAAGCATGCCTTTTCACATATTTAAAAATACATTGGTCTATTTCATAAGACTTACTTTTTCTAAAAATGAAAACGTGTTGCATTTACTTGTATGCAGCCCTATCTACTGATAATGTTATAACAAATATGTTAGGATTTACAGACTGCCAAAGTGAATCCAGTTAGACAAGAAGAATCTGTACAACATGTGAAAGTCCATAATTTCAAAATAATTCAAGAACAGAGACATGCTCAAATAACTTTAAAAGATCTCTGCCTTTAGTCAGCCACACAGCAAATCACAATATCATTTCTAGAGTTTCTCATGGTATATTTCAAGGTTGTTCAAGTTGTTTTGCAAAGTGTCCATAAGGGATGAAGGGATGGGTCTGTAGGTTGTTTGCTTTTAGTGCCCAAGTTATTGAGAAAACCACCATCACTGTCTTTGTGCACTTCCCTCTGGCCATTGCCTTTCTGCTGCTGGACAGTGCAGCACTGACAATGCTGGTTGGGTGAGACCGGGCTGCACTCAGCAAGTGCTTTGAGGTGGCAACACATGGTATGGAGCCCACAGACAAGCTGGAGATGTGCTTTCATCCCTGCATCCCATCCACCAGCCGGGCGATCAGAGGAGGGAGCAAGCGTCCAAAACAAGAGGCACACAGTCTGATAGTCAGAAAAAAATATAATTAATAGAGGCATAGGCAACACTCATTTTCCTCTGTATACTCCCCTGCTATCTTGGATGCACTATAGACATTTCAGCTAGGTAAACAGTTTGTGCAGGTATACAAACACGTGTGATTCAATAGCCTTTCATCAAAAAATCACACTTCAGCACAGCCCCAGCCTGACACTCAGGATAGAGGTGAACCCAGAGACATGGGAGCTTGCTGGGAGACCAGGGTGGCAGAGAGGCTACGCTCACCTCAGGTCACCTGCTACCCACCGGCATGGACCGTCCCTCACACCAGCTAGCTGTGGGTGTGCCAGCAGCCACCAGCTCACCCAGGCCACACTGAGCCTGAAAATACGGCATTGGCATCACTGATGATTTCTGCCATGAAGGCTGTCTTCCTAGCCAGCCAAGACAAAGAAAAGACATTTCCCTGCCAGTTACCTACCAGTTGCATCTCCAAAGAAGATGTGCACATTCACCTTTTGCTTAGTTAATAACTGTTCTCACTCTTCTGCATGATTTTTTCTTCACTATACGCCTGCTTAACCAGACTGGAAAATATTTCCCTCTCTCTGAAAAAAATCTGAAGCAGCGCAGTTTGCCAGGAAGGTCTGTACTTGTTTAACCTTTGGGAAGGCACACCTAGCATGGGCTCTGTAGGGCATGGGTTTTGACTGTCGCCTATTATGCCACAGAAAACTCAGCATAATGCACAGTGCTGCTCTACACCCCAGCCAGGTAGCATGGTCTCCCTGTGTGGATGACGGCCCCCTTTCAGCTGCAGTTGCTTGAATATGCTCCGCACCTCCTCTTTTCTGCTCTCATGTTCCTCTTCCTGTACATCTATGTACGTGATCCATTAATTACTTCTTACCAATGTATCTGGAGATTTCAGTTACATTTGCAGAAGAAAAGTTCCTCTTTGTCCTTATTTTTCCCATGTAAATATGTGGAATATAGCAGATATTCCAAGCTGAAAAAATGTGTGACTGCATTTATACGATGCTGGGCTTGAGCTAACAAACCAGGCTTGTCTTTGTGTCAGAGCACAAATCAACAGAGTTCGTGTCTGTCCATCATATGCAGAATAAACACACAGAGTTTTCAAGTGGTCATGAAGAACTTCCCGTTTCTCTTGCCAGTTAAAGTATTTGCATAGTTTAATGCCACACTTTCACCCACTTGCCCGGTTTTGTTATATCAGGGAAGGTCCTCTGAAATTAAAAATTACTTCATATAAAAGCCGCTTGTCAACAGCAAAATGTGTTTTTTACATTTCTGTTGCACACGGATTCCAGACATCACAGTAAGAAGAAAACTTTACAACAGCCCTCCTGTAAACATCCACTCAAGCATTTAAAACCACATCAGTTCTATGTACAAATATTTTGCTTTCTATTAATAACTGGTAAATATTATTACAATATTATTACTTCCAGTAGACTTGAACTGCAGAGTCTATGAGAGCAGTCTGCAACAGAACACAGCAATCTCCCATTTTAGTGGCTAAACCAGTAAGGCTTGCTCCCACAGCCAGGATATCTAGTGACCCAGTAGTAGCCTGTCATGGGCATTTGTAAGCCTTTTGCTAGTACTAGAACTGGGTGTGTGACCCTGCTTTGGCCTTCCAGGTGACCTTTACAATGTACTTCACCTCAGTGACTTCTCCTAAGCTCTTCATGTCTTGTCTGGGTACACTGTAAAATCTTGGGACCTTAGAAGGTTTTCAGGCTGGGTTTCAGCCCTGCATGACACCATGGAAACAGTCCTTACTTGGCCTGCCCAGTGTCACCACAATTTCACAATTACCATGTAGTTATTGTACAGGTGGAGAGGGCGTTCATAAATAGGTCTTCCAAGTCCAGAATCTATCGTAGCTACATCAAAGAGATAATACATGCTGCTGGAGTTCCGAGTCTTGCGAGTCTGCTGGTCTGATGCACCTTCAGCAGCTGTGACAGTGTAAGACTTCAAAAGGATAACAGTGTTTTGCCCAGTGTGCTTAGCTTTCTTCAGAACCTACCTCTGCTGCTGTGGCCTACTCAACTGGTTAATTTCAAATTCTGATAGAGTGCACGACGTATATTCAGATATCAGTTAAATGTTCAGGTCTCACTGTGACATGGTTGAATTGCCACTTCTGAGTAAGTATAGTCTGAAAACACAGATCTGTGTGCCCCATTACTACTAATGCACTTGTAACATTGCAAACCTGAAGTAAAGCTCATAATCTGCGATGAGATATCAACAGGAGTCCCAAGTATGCAAAGAATGCAAGACTAAGGCCTTTGTGCTGCAATTTGCAGTTTGCATGTTACAGACACCTTGGGATTTTCTCAACATAACTTGGCAATGAAATGTAAAATACTGCTAATTGAAGACTTTAATGGACACATACCTTCAATTACCTTAAACACAAACCAGGCAGAAGTCATCAGCTTATTCACTCCATATTACACACCTCACTGTAATCACATTGATGAGAGTCAGAGGAGCGGATTTTGATGTAATATTGTACAGCTCTATTACCTGCTATTTACCTGTTTACATCTGGACTGCCCTGGTCATTGCTAAAGCTGCACAAGTAAAAATCTGGAATGTGTCATTGCATTGTACTTACTTTTGTTTGCATATGCTGGAGTTAATGTAAAGTAGACAAAATGATCAGCAGCTGAAGAGGTAAACTGGTTTCAAATTGTAAATTGTAAATACAAAAATGGCATAAGACAGTAACAACACATGAATGGAAGAAGCAAAAATCTACTCTCCTGGCACTGTGTAAATTTTGATGCTCAATATTTTAATGACACCTGCCATTGCAACATGGTCCCATCAAAACACTTTTGTTCATGTTACTTTTTTTTTTTTGCAGCAACACTTTTCTTATGTATACATTTGATTTGTCACTGACTATAGTCCTAACTTGACAATTTCTACACTGTGCCATCCAGCTTCCCTGAAGCATGCTACCTCCCCAGTCAGCTGGTGAGATGTCAGGATAAGTGCTGTAAGCAATTTTTGGGTCATCACAACTCAGACAGGAGGGAGCAACATCCCAAAGACATACACTTACTCTGGCACAGAAACACCTCATCAAACCAAAATTGTGAGAAAGAACATGATATAGAGATACGGGTGTGGTGTTTAATCTTGTTACTGTCCTCTGGTTTCTGCTTTAAGAGACAGAGAAGGAGATTCAAAGAAACAGGACTAGAAAGAAGGCTTGTGCTTCCATGGATTGCTACAGAAAAAAATTGAAAGAATGGCTGGCTGGTATCAGTATATTGTAAGCATTAATGAGGAACAGAGGAGATTTGTGTGATATAATAATCCTAAGACACAATAAATAGACTTCTGTGTTTCTACAACCAAAGCTAACTGAACTGGATGCTTTATATTTACCTTTCATACAATACAAAATGTTCAGAAAGAAGGGATGAACTAGTTACTTTTTTAAGCACTTCCTCTAAGAATAGACTTCTCACTGAAGTTTCCTGTTTTCTTTTTAACTGTGCCTGTTTGGATTCGTTACTCTGCCAGTGTCATTCACACGTCCCATTGCAAAGTCTGGACACAACCACGGTTGTGGCAGGTAGTGCTTCCAGAACAGCTGACACTCTCAATAGCCCAGTTTTGTGTGTCTCATGGGAAAATCGGTACAGCAAACACACAAAAGCAGAATGGTGCAAACAGCCTTGAAAAGATGCTCACATATCCCATGAGGTATTAGTACTCTGAGTTCAGTACAACGATGAGCTGACCTAGATGTCCCAGTGAGTCAGTGGCAGAGCGAGGCTGGGATTCCCAACACATACATCCTTATGTGTGCGTATACATCCTCACTGCTGTAAGGGGTGACTTTCTCCCTTTGCCTTCTATGTAGAGGTACACCAGTCAGTCTGGTTTGTCTTTTAGATCCACTCTCCTTGATACAGCTTTTCAGCCCACCTGTAATTTCTCCCTTTAAATGACCAGCTTTTCCTGTTTAAGATAGAGCATTTTGGAGTCAAAGAGGCAAAAACACCTTAAGCTTTTCCTGTAATTTACCAATATAAATTTACTATCACAAAGGTTTACAGCAAGGCTCTCAAAGCTTACCATTCATAAATGATTAGTCATGCTCTGTAGCATTATTTGATATCTGGAATGGGACTTCATTAATTTGCCAGCATTCTTGATGTACTGCATAATGTCAGAGATTACCGGTTTCCCACAAATGAACTTTTCTTCTTCTACTTAAAAGGATTTCATAAAAAACAATGCAAGTGTCTCCACTTAAGAGCTACTTCTGCTGATTCCAAGAGCCAAGTTCTGATCCCACCCCACCATCTACTGGAACTCTGCAAAATCACAGGACTGTCTTAAAGACTCTGCTCTGCAGGCCATGATATGAAAGAGGCTGGAAAACAGGAGAGTGGTCAGGGGAAATACCACTGCACACTTCTGCACTTTGACAGACAGCTGCTGCTGAGTCCTGTTTAGACACTGGTTATCAGCTTAGGTGGACTTCTGATCTGACCTGGAGTCTTTTTTTTCCGTATGCTATCTTGTAGAACAAAGAATAAAGCAAATAAAACCAAAACGAAAGAAAACAAAATCACCAAAAAACCCCACAATCCTAAAAAGCAAGGCTTTGCACATATATTTTCGTTTACCAGTATAATACTACAAATGTGACATGCCATGGCTTCAGCTCCCTGGTGTTGCAGACAGGGGTGTGTACCCAGGACAGACATACCTGCACCTTGACTTTCGTGACTCAGCAGGTCTCCACATCCACCCCATCTACTCCTCCACATGCACATCTGTCTTGTCCACTCCGCCAGGCCCTTCAAAACAACCTTACACCATGCCAGAGGTACTGAATGCAGTTTTAGACCTGAAAATATCATTGGGTAGTCTTTGGAAGGTAAAAACAGAAAACTACAGCACCATAAGGGTGATAAACTCAGTGGGAGACTCTCCACCCTTTCTGAAGTGAGCACAACAACCAGTCTGAGAAAAATTTTAAATTTGATCTAGTTAGTTACAAATGGATTATCACTCAGAAAAACAATATCCATAAAACTAGTTATTGTTTAACAGTCCTACTCTAATTACAGAGTGGACTCTCAGGCATGACTCTTAATAAAATTGTCTCACAGGATAAATTTTACCAAGGAAGATGCCCTAATCCCACTGAAGCTAAGGGCAAAAAGTCATATTGACTTAGCAGAGGAAGTTTTTGCCCTTGTAAAGCAGAAAGAAGAGCAGAACAGATCGTCTTTCTTACATTTCACAGGGAAACCTCTAAGACATAGCCGTGACTTTATTCTTTCTCTAGTCACTGTCTATCTGCTGACATTTTAACAGAGATTTTGCTCATTTGCGTGGACCTAGATCAGTCCCCACCAGAGTGCACAGCTGAATCCTTCTGCCTGGCTTCAGCGTTTGACTTCCTCACACACATCTGAGCTTGGTCAAGCTAGGTCTCCCAATTTCTAGGATGGGGTTCCAAATCCAAGCAGGAGTTACTTTATATATCACGTGGTACTTTTAAATACTTCATAAGCAAACTTTCATTACTGTATTTCACTAGGAATGGAATGTTGATGGTATCTATTTGTTCATTTTGACTTCCGTTCCCTAGATTACATGATTACCAAGCAACACGGAGGCTGTTAACATTCAGGTTTGCAATACACCATGAAGAAAGCAGGGAAACACTTCACTCCTGGAGTTGCTGTCTCTGCGGTGCTGGCTGCCGGCAGTGCTCCTTACAGATGGGGGCACTGCTGCTTCAGGCACTTTGCAAAGGCAAAAGTTCATCCTTCTTCCAAAGCACTGACTATGTCTGGGTGAAAATGGATGCAGAAGCCTTGCCCACTTGCTAATGTCCTTTGCAGGGGCAGCAGAAGAGCAGATATGTAAGGTGAGTCTATGTTCATGATGGCAGTGTGACACAGAGCAGGTGCTGTCAGCTGGAAGCACCGATGATAAGTCTCTACAATGCCAGTCTTCAGCATTGTTCTGCACCCCAATAGATAACATTTACATAACATTTGAATGTATGTTTTGGTTATTCTCTATGTTCTTTTGCATTCACCTAATGAACAACAGTTAGAAGGAGAGTTAACTACCCTGCATGGAACCAAATGCTGATGCATAGGAATATGTGGGTAAACAAACATGCAAAAAAAGAGTTCTGCATTTTGGCTACCCTTTTCTCTATACTGGAGCTTTTTTCCACTAAACAAACAAACAAACAAAAACAAAACAAAAAGCCAAAACAACTACCATTGACAGCATAAAAAGTCAGAAACACTTTGCTTAAATTAAAGAATAATGTAAGGTAACCGTATTAAAGCTATAATCTTTATCTGCTGCCTAAGCCAGGCTCTAGCTCTTTTGTGGCTTTGCCAGGGTTCTTTTCCTAGCCACTGAGCACAGGAGGCCCTGAGGTATTTAGAGACATTTCCTTTGAGCTTTCTAAAGAAGCAATGAAAAGATACAGAGAAGTCAGAGACTCAGGACAAACTCCTAAATCTCAGGAGTTTTGGCAGCCTCTGAGCTGTGATATGTGTACCATAGCTGAGACACAGTACTGTGTTCACCTGTTGCTCGTGTCTAAATGGAGAGAGATGTTTTGCTAAATCATTGGCCTTGTTTCTCATTTGATGGATGTAGAGAGCATGAGTTGCTGGCTCTCAAATACATTTTTTTCCTGTGTGCTGTGAACACCTATCTCAGAGGAGATGCCTGGTTTTCTCATACCTGAAGGCAAGCTGAGCCTCTGGAAAGTGTACATAGCGATATATGAAATGTTGTGCCTGATGTAGGACCCACAAACAATCAGCTGCCAGATGTTTCTTTACCAGGTTCCCTGGGTGCCTACCTGCAATGCACCTTGTTCTTAGGCTAATGCACTGCAAGAGTGAGACTGGACCAGTAAGCTCGAAAGCTCCAGTAACCTGCATCTCAGGAACAGAATGGAAGAACAGAGACCTAGTAATGGAAAGTGCACAGGTAAAATTGTGAGTATTTAATTGATTGGATAAGGTAGAGGACAGTGAAGCAGCCAGCTAACTGTGTAACCTACATTGCAGCAGTGCCTAGGGTCAGAAATCCTGTGTACACAGAGGACAAAGGGCATCTTGTCACATGAAGGAAGCAAAAGCCATTTTTGGAGTCTTTTGAAGATCAACGGGAGTGAAAATTTGCAGTTCAAAATGCCTGACCAGACATGTCTCCAGCTCCAGAGCCTCCTCCATAAAGTCAGCAGCCATGGCAGGCAGCCCCTTGAGCAAAGCTAGAGTGCTAGACTGGACAGACTGGACTGTGACCTGCTGATGTCCCTCCCTGAGCCACCCCCCCGGCACGGAGATGCCAGTTAGCAGCTGACCGTTTGTTTAACTAACTCTACTTGCAGACTGCAAAGACAGCACTTTGCCACAGGGTGGATCCCTCCTCAATTTAAAAAAAGGCCTGAGGTATCGAAGCACGAAACAGAAGTGAAGAAACAGAGCCGGTTTCTCATTCCACAGTTCCTCTACATGCCTCTCCACGATCAAGGACCATTGAACAGATCACACTGCCACATTTCAAAGAATTTCAGCTCAGGTCTTTCATTTCGAGCTGTTGAGGCTGTATTAGGTCCGGGACTATACTACGTTCTATGAACACAGTTTGGATTTAGGTTCAGAAGAAGAAGCTGGAGATGTGAATCAGTTCCAGAAGCTCCTACAGTGTTTGTATGTATGTTTTGTCTCTATCATCCATTGTATTCATAGGAATTGGTCAAAACACCAGGACAGAATAAATACAGTGAGTAAGGTCTAGGGGCTTCTTAAGCTGACCAAACATAGCTTTCATGTAGGCCCTGTCTGCACTTTCATGTCTGAAGTGTCTTGCCTTTCCAAATTTTCATGTATTGGTTTGCCTTAATTAGGAGAAGTGATGTGTCTCTTCCAGTGTACCAGTGTCAAGTAAACTCACTACATCCCTCCCATCCACCAGCCCCTAAGCACTGCTGGTGATTTACTGCTCCAGGCGAATTTCAAACCAGTCTATTTATTACTATTTCTTACATGGAAACAATACATCAAAAAGCAAATCCTCTCCCCTTAACAGTACAGTCTGAGTTCCCAACTTAGGCAGACAGAGGCCCAGTCAAAAAAAATAGTGTGAAGATGTGGGTCTACTGTTGTTTTGGCAGATGCTGGGTTTGGAACATCGGCTGTGAACTACTATACCCGTTGCGCTACACTGTTGGAGCTATCACCATCCACTTCAGCCATGGAAATGGGCTCTTACTTGTTATCCCTTCATTAAACATTGTATATTAATTCACTGTAACTGGGTGGTCCTAAAGTAAGGTAGAAAGGGCTTGTTAATTTGTGTTCTCCATGCAGGAGTTAAACCAGGAAATAGGTAATCTCTGAAAACATCAATTCACAAACCGTCCTTAGACACATGCTAACAGCACACTGGTACAGGCAGCCTGCCCGCAGGGCTGTTCGTGTCTGTGAGCAGAGCATATGCTGCTCGGCTGGCACAGTAAGGATGTCTGCACTGACCTGCGCTGGCAGGTCTGCACATGCTCCGTCTGCCAGCCAAGTCCCACTCACCCTCCAAAGCTTGTTTGTCTACGGGCAGCACTCTGCTGCTGAGGCTGGATGAGCTGCAGCATCTCTCAGAGATGCTCATAGGCAGTTTCACTCGCTGAGGCTAAGATGTTTTTCAGAAGCTCAGTTGAGCTTCCAGGGATGTCATTTTAAGAGGGTCCATAACAAACAGAATATACCATTGCCATCGGGCTAGTGATAATGTCCTTGCCTTGACAACAGCCTGCAGCCGTAAAGCAAGTTTAATTATCTGACAAGAGGACTGGCAACAGCTATCGTTGCATTGTTTACTGCAACCCTCAAGATGGCATTTGTCTGGTCTCGTTGTAAATACTGAGATAGACCACAATGGATTTCAGTTCCTCATCAGTATTTGACCAACACAAAGGTAAGTCACTTGCTACTTGTTTCAAAATCCTCTGGTCCTCCCATGCCTTCCGTGCAAATGTACTATGATTACTTGACAGAATGAATAACAAGAATTTTTGGAAAAGATCAGGTCTCATAGAGATTTATTTCAGTTACACATGAAGGAATCTCTTGCATCAGTTTTAGATATGAATATTTCAGCCTATTGCTGTAGTGGTTTTTGAAAATAAAATTTTTCAGCAGAATAGCAACAGCATCTAATTACTCTTGTGCTTAGCACTGAGAGATGAATGTATATATTTATTGGTTATATTATATATTGACCTGTTACGAATATATATAGAGAGAGAGACTGGCAATATTAGCAAACAGACTGGTTTAAAATGGAGTAAAAATTTAAGAAAAGCTGATTTTTGTATGGCTACTAGTTTGTATACATTAAAAGATGTAGATGCTGACAAGCAATTGACTTCCTTACAGCAAATCTCAGCTGTACAGGTAAGTATTGCCATAATTGTGAATTTAAGATATCTTAAAACCCCGACACAGAATTTCTACATAGTAAGGTTGCTATGGAAATACAAATGTCTGTTGTCTGTTTTTAAGTTAAATGGCTGAATTTTATGCCTTCATTTACCAGTAAAAGCTTTTATGACTTATAGCTTAATCCACTGTAAGCAGAGTAGTGACACTCCTTTTATGTTCCAGAAGAAGGAAGCTGTCATTGTTTGCTTATCCATGTTGCAACAAATTTCTCTTTAAGTCAGCTTGTCAAATAATTTGTGCACACTGGCCAGAGTTTCCAGTGCATAGCTGCAAAGCACCCAAGTGGGCATGGCCATGCTGGTCCCTCAATGAAGTGCTGACTGTGGAAAGGAGAAAGACAGACACTGCAGTGTGTTTTGGGTTGCCAGGTCCCACAAGTTGTACTTTTGTGATTGCCTATGCTTCTTTAGTGAACCCAAAATAAATACACTCCATGTAAAGCAGTGGACTTATGGCTGCTTTTCAGCCACCATAGCACTCAAAACCTGTACAAATCTTGAGAGTACTGGTTAAAGGAGGAAAGGAAGCTCAACAGCAGAAGGGGGATTTGTATTGTGGGAATAGAGACAGTGGCTCCTAGATTATACGCAGATGATGAAAGGAGCATTTTGCCCAACAGGACAGAGGTGTGGGACCAACTGAGCTTCTGCAGCTCCAAACTGCCATTCTCAAGCTGTTCTTCTGTAGGCGTTACAAGTATGGTCTGTGCCACATTCCAGTTCAGCAGAGCTCAGAATGGGGAGGGAGAGGGGAAACTGCACGCTCAGTGTAGTGGGATGGCTGCCAGGGAGTCAATGGAAGTGGTGTCAGAAACGACACTGGAATATGACCAGGGCTGCAGAATAAGGCAAATCTCTAGATGGATAAGGGGACAGAGAGCAATACAGGAAACCACTGACCCAAACCACCTTATCTGGATAGAAGTGAGAGAGTTGGGATGCAACATCTGCCTGTATCTCCCTTTGCTCCTAATCTGCAGCTCTCCCTCCTGCCAGGCTATGGGAGGCAAAAGTCCAGCTGGAACTCAGTCTGGCCACTGCTGTAAGAGATAATAAAAAGAGGTTTTACGGTATTAACAATAAGAGGAGAGCCAAAGAGAATCTTCATCCCTTACTGGATGTGAGGGGGAATTATGTCACCAAGGATGAGGAGAAGGTTGAGGTATTTAATGCCTTCTTTGCCTCAGTCTTTAATAGACAGAGCTCTTATCCTGAAGGTAGGCAGTTCTCTAACCTGGAAGATAAAGATGGAAAGAAGAACAATCCCCTCACAATCCACAAGGAAATAGTTAATGATGTTATTCCACCTGGATACCTACAGATCTACAAGACCAGATGAGATTCACCCTTGAGTACTGAGGGAGCTGGCGAGGGAGCTTACCAAGACTTTCTCCATCGTTTATCAGCAGTCCTATTTAATAGGAGAGGTCTCAGAGGACTGGAATCTTGCCAGTGATGTGACACCCAGCTTCAAGAATGGCCGGAAAGAGGATCCAAGGAACTACTGGCCTGTCAGCCTGACCTCGGTGCCAGGGAACATTATGGAGTGGTTCATCTAGGGTGTGCTCACACGACAAGTTCAGGACAACCAGGGGATCAGGCCCAGCCAACATGGGTTCATGAAGGGCAGGTCCTGCTCGACCAACCTGATCTCCTACTATGACCCACCTAGTGGATGAGGAAAAGGCTGTGGATGTTGTCTACCTGGACTTTAGTAAAGCATTTGATACAGTCTCCTACAGCACCCTGCTAGAGAAGCTGGTGGTTCAAGGCCTAGACAGATTTACTCTTCACTGGGTTAAAAACTGGCTGGATGGCTGAGCCCAGAGAGTTGTGGTAAATGGAGTTAAATCTAGTTGGTGTCTGGTCACTAATGGTGTCCCCCAAGGCTCAGTCTTGTTTAACATCTTCATCAGTGATTTAGATGAGGGGATTGAGTGCACTCTCAGTAA
>VWZK01005435.1:0-10242 GCA_013396935.1 Baryphthengus martii | reverse complement strand
CTCGAGTACTGTGTCCAGTTTTGGGCACCGCAGTATAAGAAGGACATTGAGGTGCTGGAGTGGGTACAGAGAAGGGTGACGAAGCTGGTGAAGGGTTTGGAAGACGTGTCTTACGAGGTGAGGCTGAGGGAACTGGGATTATTTAGTCTGAAGAAGAAGAGGCTGAGAGGAGACCTTACTGTTCTCTATAGTTATCTGAATGGAGGTTGTAGTGAGGCAGTTGTTGGCCTCTTCTCCCTAGTAACTAACAATAGGAGAAGAGGTAATGGCCTCAAACTGTGCCAGGGAAGGTTTATGTTGGACATTAGGAAGAATTTCTTTTCTGAAAGAATGGTCAGGCATGGGAAGAGCCTGCCCAGGGAAGTGGTGGAGTCACCATCCCTGGAGGTGTTCAAAGGGCAATTGGATATGGCACTTCAGGCCATGGTCTAGTGATCATGGAGCCATTGAGTAGTAGGTTGGACTTGATTATCCTAGAGGTCTTTTCCAATGTTAATTATTATATGATTCTATGATTCTAGTGTCTACACTGACTCATCCTTATTCTTGTCCAGCATCATCTCCAGACCCATGTCATACTCCGCTCACAGCGTCTCCTCAGCAACAGGGCCCCCTCCAGATAAATTCATCATCTCCCCTCCACCACTACTTCAGGGATCCTGGCTCATCAGATGTTTTGTGAGTGTTCACCTTCCCAGCTAGCTGCTTAGGGAGCGGGAGCAATCAACACAGTAACAGGACACTGAACCCAATGGCTATCATGCAAAAAAAGCTGTATTCAAAACTTAGAGTGTATAGTGGTTTTTATACAAATAGCATGTTAATGTCTTGGCATGTTACTGACTTAAGCAGGCAGAATTTTTCTCACAAGTAGAAGGTGAACATCTCTCACCTGAGCAATTTATAACAGTGGAAGAATACTGACTAGCTTTTAAACACACCAGATCAATACCTGTGGGTCCAACAAAATAATCCAACCCTTCCTACAAGCCCTTTTTTCACCTCACACATCAGAAAACTACTCCTGCTACAGATCAAAAAAACAGTGTTCCAAGCTTGAAAAATCATACTGTCTCTTTGCAATACTCACTGCTTATTAATATCTTATGATACTTATCAATAGTAACAACAGTAGCAATGTGAGACTAAGAGAAGTCAAGCAACATCAGAAACCCCTCTCCTTTTAATACTGTTTGATTCCATTTAAATGTGTGCTGTACCTCACTTCAAATATTTACCATTTATACAGAGAAACTAGACAAAGGCCTGGACTGCTACACTCACAGCCAGGCACGCATAAGGATTATCACTTTATTAAGCAATAAATAAATCCATAATATTAGAGAGTGAGTTACAGTTTCCAAAAACTGCAGTCATCCACCTCCCACTGACCCTTGACACTGACATGCTGCAATCAAAAAAACTGCTGGGTATTGTGTCCTGTCAACAAGCTGTGGGAAATCACATAAGTTATTTGGTTACTGGTGGAGACAAGAGGGTTTATAGAAAAGGGAGGAGTAAATTATATACATAAGTATTTCTTCTTTGTAATGAACATAAATTATCCAGTTATCCAGACTTCAGTTTTTAAAACTTAGAGTTTTAGCAAGGTCTAAATCAGTCATTGTCAAGACCACATACGCTGAACTGCACCAGATTTATTTAGACCTTAAAAATCCAATGTAGGAGAAAGCATGCACTTTGTCACAGAATCACAGAATCACAGAATCACAGAATCACAGAATCACAGAATCACAGAATCACAGAATGTTAGTGGCTAGAAAGATCATCGAGTCCAACCCCCCTGACAGAGCAGGACCCTAGAGCAGATAATGCAGGAACGCATCCGGGCAGGTTTTGAATGTCTCCAGAGAAGGAGACTCCACAACCCCTCCAGGCAGCCTGTTCCAGTGCTCTGTCACCCTCACTGTGAAAAAATGTTCCCTCNAGGTCATTGATGAAAATACTAAACAGTATTTGACCCCGTACCACCACCTGGGTTTCACCGCTAGTCACAGGCCTCCAGCTAGAGTCTACTCCACCAACCACAACTCTCTGGGCTCTGTCCTTCAGCCAGTTCCAAATCCATCTAAAACAGCACATCAGCTGACAGCACAAATCACGTAAACCACACATTATTCATAGGAGAGTCAGAAGAGAGTTAATGTCACAAGTAGAGCAATTTCATTGCTCTGAATCCTGTGGCCATTCTGCATGCTTCTTGATATACCACCTTTACCAAACAGAATTACTTTGTCTTAAAGAAATTACACACTTCTAAAACACTACAGATGATTTCAAGCCTGTACGTCATTTGGTCTTTGCTCAGCAAGATTCTTCCAGACCTTTCTATGCCACTGTAGTGCCAGTCTGCAGTTTATCCGTACCTTTGCTTCATATGCATTCTTAGTTTGATCTGCATTTCTGAAGCTGACAGTTGCCTTTTACAGTAGAACAGCAATTTTTCCAAAATGGATTGTAAAATGTATCCGAAATGGAACCAGTACTCACTGGCATTTACAGAACTCCAAGATAATAAATGAAGTTACACTAATGTATTTGAGGATGAAGGGTCAGGCATTTGGCTGTTCACAATTCCTTTATTCTATGTGATGCTTGTGCCCCAGCCGCAGCCAAGCTCTTCAGCAGGGTAAGCTCACAGAAGGCAACACAAGCACTCAGGGCCTCACTGTCACCTTCTGCAAGACATTATCTCTGAACCATTTTTCTTCCCAGAAAGTCATCTGCGAAAAGAAATGACCTACAAGCTTTGCACTCATGCCCCTTATTTCTTGATAGGGTAAGCTGGAGGGAGATGAAATAGGAGATGTTGTGTCACCTGGAGGCAAGTGCATCCAGCATAAACGACAATCAAGTTCTCCTAGCATTTCCTGCTCCCTGTCATGTGAAGTATCAGAAGATCACACATCTGTCTTCCTCCTTGTCTCTCACCTCTCACCTAAAGTCCACCAGGTCATGTTAAAGATGCCTCACTTGAAATTTTATTACCCTACAGAAACTGAATTACTGTCAATCTACTTTATGTCAGATGCACAATATACGCGCTGATCAATTCCTTCTGGCCCAGTTGCCCTCATCAGCAGGGTGACAGCCTGATCCACCTGGCTCTCCTTGCTCTGACAGCTATGACTCATGGGTAGGGAGGTGTGAATCTGGGCTTCGTGCCGCTATCCCTTAAGAGGAGTGTAGCCACGTTCTTCTGCAAGTGCATGCATGAGGAAAACTGCTGTTTATGCCTGCCTGCCTGTCTGCCTTCTTGCCTCCCTCCCTCCCTTCAGAGTTTTGCTTCCTCTCCTCATACAGGAGAATAATTACTCTGGGGAAAGAAAATTCAGCCCAGCATAAGGAAAGGCACAGGGAAGAAGGTGTCACATCCTTTAGTTAGAAGAAAAAGGATAAAGGGAGTCAGGCACCCACATGCATGTCCATCCATGTCCTCATCTTCCTGCTATCCTGCCCTTCAGGTAAGCAATTTCTCTGCTTGGGAGGTGGAGAGTTTCCTTTAGCGGCTGGATTGCTCGGCTCCTGACTCACAACAGGAAAATTTAACTGTACTTACAAGACTAAACAGCAGAAAGTACAAAACATACATGTGTAGTACATATGAGGATTCCTTTGATCCCCTGTCTGTCTCAGTACATCTAATGGTTCCTCTCCCAATGTCAGCAGCACCTTCTCTGTGCCATACTCACCGAATAACCACCACACACGGCTGTAAGAGGAACCGTGTCAATGCTCATGGCTGGCACTTCCCGTGTACTTCCAGAGGCTGGCCAGGAGTAGCAACACAAGCAATGAACCCCTGCTTTGTCTCCTTGCCTTTTGCCCCACCCATATTACAACTCTCTACTAGCTCAGACGTGATCTTGTTATCAACAAGTCTTTGCCGAGTTTACTGATAGTGAGAGAAGCTTGCAATCTGGCATGATAAGGAAATCTGATTAATGGGCCCTGAGGTAAAGCCACTTCTTTTTTACATATACTAGTCTGATCACACTGATGACTCTTCAGAGGCACTGACTCTTCGTCTCTCCTGATCTCCAAGAAAACAGGTCAAAGCTTCTGAGCCAATTGAACAGTTGCCTCAACAACAGGCTCCCCAATAGAACAGAAATCAACTTAACATTTTTAATTTAGAAATTTTATCAAACAGGTAACTTAAAAGAGGAAAGGGCAAGGGCAACGGCAAGGGCAAGGGCAAGGGCAAGGGCACGGGCAAAGGCAAGGCAAGACAAGGCAAGGCAAGGCAAGGCAAGGCAAGGCAAGGCAAGGCAAGGTAAGGCAAGGCAAGGCAAGGCAAGGAAATGAAGGATAATTTCTTTGTTTCGGTAGCGATGGAGAGGGAATCTGTGCACCAGTGAAGTAAGGATAAACCACCAGTCACTTAATCTGTCTTTGCATTGATCAACTCTCTGGTGTGATTTAGGGGTCAGTTTCACTTTCACCTGCTAAGAAGGTAGTGCAGTGGCTGGACAAATGTTATGCTCTCCGATTCTCACCCTTAGTCACAGTGAACAGCACAGGTGTCTGCAGCTGTACTTCTTTTAAGAGATCAGAAACTCCTTTTAAAATTAAACATGAGACCAACATACTGACCAACAACACATATCTAGAGTATTTTATCATTACATCAGTGGACTACTGAAGCTAAAGGAGGTGTGAGCATGTGAAGTATTGGATGACCAGTCTGGAAGGTAGTTGCAACCAAAGAAGCAAAGAGAGAATCGCATTAATTTTTCTGGAAACAAAAATCTGAGGAGTGATCAGGAAGAGGTCCTGCAAAGCTTTAAAATGATACCTCATACAGTGACAAACAAAATGAACCTCTCCTGGGTTCAAAACAATAGTCCACCTTTCCTTTTTTTTGCAGCAATTAGTAATAAAAACAATTGTTGCCAGTTCACTCTCCCGAGAAGAGAATTCCACTGAATACGGCAGGGAAAGGAAAGTGAAAAGCCTCGGTCTTCTGACTGAGGTGCAAGAATAGCAACCAAAAGTGAAAACACCTGTGTCCTGATTTCATCCTATCTCCTGAAAGTTTAGCCAGCAATATTATGAGCTATTTCAGTTATTATTTCATTGTTTCTCAAGTTGTGTTACATTTATGTTAGCATGATTTCTGATGAGACATGGAAACTTATCAGAAGTTTTTTTATGTCCTCTCAGTGTCTACGTCTGACAGGTTTTGTAAGAAGCTGTGTTGAAAAACAACTTTCAGGGGACTAACAAAAAACATAGCGCTATTTAGATACACTTTGTTACACCTCGAGTTACATAGTTACAAAATCTCAGTGAAATAAGCGTTCTCATTACCACAATAATTTGTACACTCTTGTGTACTCACAGACATACTCCTCCCCTGCAGGTGATGCAGCAGAAGAGATTGACTTGACTATGGTTTACCAAGCAGCAGCTAATGGTGATGTGAACACACTAACTGCAGTGATTAGAGAAGATCCTTCCATCCTGGAGTGCTGTGACAGCGAGGGTAAATAAAGGCCGAGCTGTTTGTTCTCATTGGTTTAGTTACTTCAGCCTGCAATTAAATTTTCCAATTTTTATCCTGATTCTTGCATTCAGGAAATTATGTTTAGTAGCAGTTGTTCTTTGGAATGTCCTCAGTTTGGATGCTCAGTTGGAAATGCTCAGGTTGTATACTTCTTTCCCCCTGTAATTGGAAGATTTTTTTTATTTGGATACAAGTAAGTTGTTTTGCTATAATCAGACAGTACTTTATTATGAATCTATTTTATCTTCTTTAGGGACATGTTGAGGAATTGTAGTCATTTCAGGGAAGCAAAAGAAAAGAGGATTTTTTTATCAAAGACAAATACACATTCTGTACATCTCTAGAGTAGAGGGATCTAATCTTTTGCAATTAAAAAGTATGTGTACAGTTTGAATGATTTTGACATGGAACTGTTTGCCAAAGAGTTGGTTGTACAATGTACAATGAACTAAATAATCTGTTTTATCTGTGAGACTGTGGGCCTTTTCTCTATTTAATATTATCACAAAGTGCTGTCCATTGGCTGGGGTTTATACACACCTATTTTCCAAGTGAATTGAAGCCACAGATCTCTGGAAGCTTCTCTAAAGGAAAACTTTTTTTATTCAAAAATATATTTTATTGCAGTGTCTTTTAAAGGGTCCATATGAGCACTGTCTATTGTAGTCTTTACCAGCTTTTATCACATTACCAATTTTTCCTACCCTTTAAACCAGATATCCTGTTATCTTTAAAACATCTCTGGGTCAATAAGGAAAATACTTGATCAAGCTAAAATACTCTCAGTCCAGATCTTTCATGGGAGAGGAATTAGGTATTAAGGCAATAGGTGGGATCAGAAAATGGCATTTCAGCTTCAGAATAAACTTGTTTACTAGGTTGTACATACAATTGTAACTGAAGACAAAACACATGGCTCACATCCTGCACATATGGCAGAGTCTGCATAACGTCAGGTTGAGTAACATGCATTTGCTCAGCAGTCTCACTGAATCCAGTAACAATATTTATTCTTCTGGTTTGTCTGAAGTTTCTAGCGATCTTATAGTTTCTAATATTCATGCTTATTCCCAACTTAGTCATTTTAAACTGCTTTGTCAGATTCTGCAGGAAAATCTCTTGCTATTATTTAGTGGGTAACAGAATGAAATATGAAGCAATTCAAAGATATCATAATACTTTGTGATGAAATTTGAATATTAGGATTGAATGTAGATTTCAGGTTTTATACACAGAAATAATTTGCAGAATATTAAAAAAAAAAGTGCTCATGAGAACAGAAAAGAAAATATTCTAGAGCAAATTCAGTCTTTAAAAGAAGTTGTCTACATAAATATCAACTCATACACATAGACTGTCTCACAGGGCAGGCTTGATTTTATAAATCTTTTGAATATAGAGACAGAAATAAGCTGGAGTTTGAGAAAATTAGCCCACCACCCATCTGGCTACTATTCACTCTGAAGAATATCAGCCTCTAAAACATTGTACAAAGCAAACAGTTCGTATTTCAAGCTTGTCAGCAGAAAACACTTTTCTCTCCAGAAGAGCAAATGAGGCAAGGCCTTTGCTAATGAAGTCGTGCTCTTTTTAAAATCAGTGGTCAGTAACAGGCATAGATAGCAGTTACTTCCTGTCTACAAAAAGCTGAATACAACTATTGGACAGTTATCAGAGAAAGGATTGGTGAATTTGACAGTGCTAATATTAGCAAACAAGAAAATGTCTCTATCTTATTGCTTTAAGAAAATAAAAATTCTAAAACAACATTTGACATTCTTCCCCAGGTTGCACACCTTTGATGCATGCTGTGTCAGGACGCCAGGTTGATACAGTGAAGCTTCTGTTGAAGATGGGAGCCAATATTAACACTCAAGATGCTTGTGGACGAACCAGTTTATCTCTGGCAACTTACCTGGTACCAAGACTTGGGAGAGAAGAATGGAAAGATAGATGGAGTGGAGGGAGTAAATGTGCAGACCAAATAAGATTTCTGTTTATACTATAGATAGAAAAAAAGTACATTTGAGTCTAGACAACAGTGAAACTGTAAACCTTACTATAATGGAAAGCTGGAAACAATGATTATTAGAAAAGGATCAGGACTTCTATCAGAGTGTCCTTTCTCTTTTGATTTTTAAAATCAGTGCATAGTATGGGGATCTCACCAGATTCAGGATTTTCTCTGTGTTTTCAAAAAAGCCACTTGTTTCTGCGCACTTGAAAGACCCCACTATTCTTAATATGCTGATTAACTTCTCTTCTCCCACTGGCAGAATCAAATTTATATGCTCCAGAGAGGGCATTCCTATCTCAAATTCTGGTGGTCAGCAGACATGTTTTCTTGCATTGATTTTTTCACTATAGTGCTGGACCTTGGATAGCCAGGTTAATTCAAGTTCAAGGTGCTACAGGTGCAGGTGCAGATATTCAGATCATGAGTAATCTAATCCCCCAATCAACCTACATGCAAGTGGTAGTAGGGTTAGACATCCCATTACGAAGTTTGGGAAGGAAAATATGATGCTCTCTGGCTGAAGCACACAAGAATGGTCCCCTTCTTCTTTAGTCTTCTACCTCTCACTGGAGGGAATTCAGTATTCAGAGAGAGGATGAGGACCAAGGTAGTTGGGAAGAGGGGTTAACCATGGACTTCTGTTATTAGTTAGAGAGAAAGGAGGAAGGAATGTTCACCAGTGCTACATAATATGAGTTATGGCTAGATGACTGACAGTTCATTTAAACTGATGCAGTGACAGCCTGATTAAATTACATCCATTGCATCTAGTTTCTTCAGGACAAAAACAATGCTTCTGATTACCTATGCAATACTCAGTCAGAAAATAAGTGTAGAAAATAGTAAAACAGGCAGTCTCATTCAGTGCAAGGAGCATGCCCCACTTACTTGAGAATAAACATTTCCTCTGCCAGATATTTTTTTTAATCCTATAATTAGTGTCACGCTCTTTTTTCCCTTCCTCTTTTTCCAGAAGGGGGAAAAAATCTTTGCTAAAAAAAGAAGTGACTGGAAAAGATTTAAACCATCCAAGCTTCGAAGTTTCCATTTCTATTTCTGTGATGGATATATTTCCATCACAAGTGGTGCTCCCCAGGGCTCAGTGCTGGGGCCACTCCTGTTTAATATCTTTATTAATGATCTTGATGAGGAGATGGAGAGCACCCTCAGTAAGTTTGCAGACAACACCAAGTTAGGTGGGAGCATTGATTGGTTTGAGGGTAGGAAGGGTCTTCAGAGGGACCTGGACAGGCTGGCTGGATGGGTTGAGGCCAATCCTACCGGCTTCAACAAGGCCAAGGACTGAATCCTGCACTTGAGCCACAACCACTGCAGACAGCGCTACAGGCTTGGGCCTGAGTGGCTGGAAAGCTGCTCAGCAGAAAGGGACCTGGGGGTGTTGATCAACAGCCATCAGAACATGAGCCAGAAGTGTGCCCAGGTGGCCAAGAAGGCCAACAGCATCCTGGCCTGCATCATGAATAGTGTGACCAGCAGGACTAGAGATGTGGTTGTTCCACTCTACTCACCACTGGTGAGGCCATGCCTTGAGTACTGTGCTCTGTTTTGGGCACTGCAGTAAAGGACATTGAGGTGCTGGAGCGGATCAGGAGAAGGGCAACAAAGCTGGTGAAGGGCCTAGAGAAGTAGTCTTATGAGGAGCCGTTGAGGGAGTTTGGCTTGTTTAGTCTGGAGAAAAGGAGGCTGAGGGGAGATCTCATTGTCCTCCACAACTACCTGAAAGGAGTTTGGAGAGAGGTGGGTGTTGGCCTATTCTCACAAATCACAGCTGATAGGACAAGGGGAAACAGCCTCAAGTTACACCAGGGGAGATTTAGGTTGAACATTCTTCTATATTGAAAGGGTTATCAAAGACTAGAAGAGGCTGCCCAGAGAAGCAGTTGAATCACCATCCCTGGGAGTATCTGAAAGCTGTCTAGATACAGTGCTGAAGGATATGTGGTAGTAGTGGCCCTGGTAGAATTAGATAGCAGTTGAACTTGATGATGTTAAACATCTTTTCAAACCATAGCTATTCTGTGAAATACTGTGTTCAGTGTTGGACCCCTCACTACAAGAAGGACATTGAGGTGCAGGAGTGTGTCCAAAGAAGGGCAATGAAGCTGGTGAAGAGTCTAGAGCATAAGTTCCCTCAGCAAGTGAACTGTCTTAGGGAACTGGAGTTGTTTAATTTGAACAAAAGGAGGCTGAGAGTAAACCTTATCACTCTGTATAACTACCTGAAAGAGTTGTAAAGCACTGGAACAGGCTGCACAAGCAAGTGGTG
This sequence comes from Baryphthengus martii, assembly GCA_013396935.1. Taxonomy (NCBI): domain Eukaryota; kingdom Metazoa; phylum Chordata; class Aves; order Coraciiformes; family Momotidae; genus Baryphthengus; species Baryphthengus martii. The sequence goes on along the minus strand of VWZK01005435.1, from coordinate 408 downwards.
GTGTCACCACCCTTGAAGGTATTTAAAAGGCATAAAATGTGGTGCTGAGGGACGTAGTTTAGTGGTGACTTGACAGTTCTGGGTTAATGGTTGGACTTGACCACAGAATCACAGAATTATTGAGACTGGAAAAGACCTCTGAGATCATCAAGTCCAGCCTATGACCTAACACCACCTCATCAGCTAGTCCATGGCACTAAGTGCCGTATCCAGTATTTCCTTAAACAACTCCGGGGACGGCGACTTCACCACTTTCCTGGGCAGTCCATTCCAATGTCTGATCACCCTTTCTGTGAGGAAGTGCTTCCTAATATCCAACCTAAACCTCCCCTGGCACAGCTTCAGGGCATGCCCTCTCATCCTGTCTTTAGTTGCCTGAGAGAAGAGCCTGACCCCAACCTGACTACA
>VWZK01005434.1:168394-187641 GCA_013396935.1 Baryphthengus martii | reverse complement strand
TTTTTTTTTTACTTATGGATACAAATGAAATGTCAGTTTAGGGGAGACTATGAGAGTGGAGGATGAGGGATGCCTCTTGTTCCTCATTTACGGAGCTGTTTTGAGTGTTTTTAATGCTTTGGGAGATTGAATACGCTCATCAACTGATTCTTTTCTGCTGGTGCTCCATTGCATGGCCAACCTTCAGTCTTTGTGTTATTCCAAGTGGTGTTAGTGAAGCCTCAAAGCTACACCAGGCCTGCTAAATGTATGCTGGAAATAAAAGGGTGGTTCCAAGCCTGTGTTGTTTTTTTCCATTTTTTTTTTTTTTTAAGGGAAATGTAAACTGTGTGAATGTGGGAGGAAAAACAATGAGGAAAATCTCACTCAGTTATACTAGTTTCTATTCAGTCTTCCATTTTCCTCCCAGCTCCATCTTTCCTTCTTCCAGCTGGAAGCTGGTGGAGAGTTTCTATACTCACATCTGTGAGGCAGAGCAGCACCTGGGAAGCCAGACGTATTCAGAAAATGTGCCAAGACACTGTTTTACCAAAAATGATCTAATCCTCCTTTGCTTTTTCATAAACAGCATGTATAGAAGTGAGAGGCACTTTAGAGGTGAGCCAGGTTTGTGCTTAAAAGTATTGCTTTTGTGTCAGTTAAGTGTATTTTCAAAAAATAAATCTGTCTTTTATGTAACCTGACAGTCTTTTCCCAGTATACCGTATTATTTTCAGGAAACTGGTATTAGCTACAGGGAACAGAAGGGAGGATTATTCTTGCAAGCCTTTATGGTTCATATTTGACCGTAGTAGTGAAGAAGAATTGAATATTTAATAGTTGAAAGAGACCCACAAAACTTTTGGAAACAAGGAGAAGATTTTATTCGTTTTTTTTTTTAATTTTATTTTAATAATAAAGGCTGTTTGCTCTGAATGAGCCTTTAGCTCTTCTGGGACTTGAGATAGAAGCCAGATCTTTACCTTCTGCCTGCATACTTAGGCAACATATTCTCCTTCTTCCCTCGTTTATTCTACCAGATACCAGCAGGTAATTAATTGGTTAAGAGACAAGTCATTCCCTTAGATACATAAGTATATTAAAACGGTTTTATTTCAGCTGGATGCTTCATATCATTCTCAACAACAAAAAAAAAAAAGTGCTTTTTTAATAATCTCATTTGTGCTTGCCTTTGCTTTATGTCTTTCTAGGTAATAATTTCAGAGAAATAAAAAATGATTCAGAAGATTCTGAGTTGCGGTTTCTTACTTATCAGTCTTTATGGAATCAGGTCAAATCAGAAACAGAGGTGAGTTTTGCACATCATATTAAAACAGTGTTTTGCATTTAGAACAACTCTGCTTGCTGCTTTGTTTCTGGAGATCTTTTTTACCTGCTTAAAAGGGCAAGTAGTTAAAGCAGTAGAAGGCCAAAGATATTGATGGAGACTGAAATCCCTGTCCAGAATATAAAATAGTAATAATAAATCCATCGAATCCACATTACTTCTAACCACAGAACTACATGCTTTGCATACTTCAAACTGCTGCTTCTAAGCTTCTCTTCTTACTAATTGTCCTTTTTATTAATTCCTGGCATACTGCTGTTTTCTACCTTCAATTTGCTTAGGTGTTTCCAAGTCCTCGGGGGATTTTAGGCCGCTCTTGACCTCAGTGTTACAGAGCTCCTAGAAGCCCAGGATTCACGGCAGATTTATGTGAATACAGCTGCATGGATGTAAAATCCTGAATTAGTATGGACAGTGTCAGTGGAGTTGTCTGGTGGGGATCTGTGGTGGGTTGACCTTGGTTGAGGACCAGGTAACCACCAAGTCACTCTATCACTCCCCCCTACCTCCCTTAGCATGACAAGGAGAGAGAGAATGAGATGGAAAGAGCCCGGGGGATACGATAAAGGCGGTTTAATGGGAAAAAAAAAAACAAAGCCACACGTGCAAATCAAAGCAAAGATTTTATTCACTACTTCCCATTAGCAGGTGATGTCTGACCTTTCTTGGGTAGCAGGGCTCTGGTATACTTAGCGGTTGCTCGGAGGACAAGCATCTTCTCAAATGCATGCCCTCTCCCCGCCTCCTTTTCTCTCTCCCTTTTATACTTGAGCTGACATCACACGGTGTGGCATATCTATTTTGGTCAGTTTGGGTCAGTTGTCGTGATTGTGCCCACTCGCAAGATCTTGCCCACTCCATCTCACTGGACGGGAGCGGGGAAGATGTTGGAAAGCCAGCCTTGGTGCTGTGTGAGCGCTGCTCAGCAGCAGCCCCAACAGGGGTGTCTTATCAACAACCTTCTACCTCCCAATACAAAGCACAGCACTATAAGAGCTGCTGTGGGGAACATTAACTCCATCTCGGCCAAACCCAGTACAGGATTGGAGTTAATTTCATATTGAACTGTGGCCTCCTAATTGTTGTGTGTTAGATGGCATGTTGTTGTTATGTCCCTGTAGCCAGCTGGCTTGCATTATAGTATGAATAATTGCTTCTGTACAGCAGGGATTTCCTCCTCTACTCAGTGTCAAGAATTCTGGGCAAGTACTCCATATTCCTCTGCCTGCTGCTGAGTTCTGGACATTATGAGAATTTTTTTTCCAAAGTTTGTTTTGGGATGTACAGTAGAAGCCAGCTGGATGTAGCTTACAATCTGGACCCTTGGGCTAAACTCATAAATTCCTGTAATTCTGTTCCTGCTATTCCATGATCCAGCTCACTTTGACTAGTCAGCACCCTTTTTAAACCATAACTGTTCAGGCTGCGCAGAGCAGTGCAGTATATCCTGGTGCTGATCATAGAGAAGACACACAAGTTTGTGGGGCTCTGTTTGGTATCTTCCTGCCAACTGCTTCAGCTTGGCGGGTTAGGTACCAGCATTGGCAGTAGTGTTGGCAGCTGTACCAGAAACTGCCGTGTCAGCCACGCAGTGGGTTACAGGAAGGATGAGATTCTGTAGCTACTTCTGGAAGACCTTTTCTTGGATCTTCTTTCTTTGGCACAGTGTTGTCAGGGCTCTTGAGGCAGTGCTTTTACAATGCCAACAGTGGCCGCAGGATTTCCAGGTTGAAGAAGTGTTTTTTTTTGTTTTTTTTTTCCTAGTGCTCTGCAAGAATTTCTCCCCAGAGCTGCAGGCACAGCCCGTCATAGTGATCAAAGCCTCCCTTAACCACTCAGAAGCACAGAGCCATTGACATTTGGAAAATTATCATTGTTTCCTGGTCTAAGTCTCCTACCTTTGTTTTCTTTGCTAGGAGTTTGCAAAATACTTCCTTCTGTTCTTCCTCTTTCTGATGGAAAACAGTTCATCCTACAAGTTGATGTGGGCTTTGCCTTAGAGTTTTATTTGTCCAAGTGCAGATTGCCTGCAATTACTTCTGACACTATATATGGACTTTATCCAGCTTCTGGGGTATCTCTGGTATTTCTTCTATTGAGTTTTGAATTACCATCCTCTTATTCCACTGTTGGCAAACTTGGAGGTGACAATTCTTCTTACATAGAAAATTGTGTAATAATTCAGGTTGGAAGGGACCTCAGGAAGTCTGTAGTCTGAACTCCTGTTCAAAGTGGTGTCATCTGTGAGGTCAGACCAGGTAGGTGAGGGCTTTATCTAGTCAGGTTTTTATTTCTTACACTGCACCAGAGTCTGGAAGTATGTGTCTGATCCATGACAGAATACCTGGGAAGCATGTGGCTTGCTGGCTTGGACTTTTACTCTAGGGGTTCTGGTAGTGTGGTGAGGGAGCCTAGCAGGATGTTCTCCAGAGTTTTTGCCAGGGTACCTGACGATTTATTGGCAGGCCGTGTGCTTGTGCTGGTGTTTTCCCCAGTCTCTGGTATCTACTTGAAGTGTTGGAAGAGTGAAGAGGTTTTGACCCTCACATACTTTGTTGTGGAGCACTTTTGGCCTTCGCATGTCTGTTGTAAACTGTGTTGTGATTCTGGCAGCACCATATGTCATCTGCTGATGACATCCTTCCAGGCTCCTCACAACATTAAAAGCTGGTGAAAGTACTTTGAAAAGTGAATTTTGGAACTTTTTTGTTTCAGTTTTGACCCCCGCTGTCAGCAGCGGCCTTGCAAATGTTCTTTTTATGATACATCTCACCAAGGGCTTTTAGAAACATTCCCTTCCTGTAAGGTGAGGGATTCCAGTTTCACCACCAGGATCCAGGTTAGAAACAAAAGGCTGAGTGCAGGCCTGCAGTATGGTAATTTTAGCTCTAATGTGATAATGGTTTTCAGACCACACAGCAGATAATCATGACCAAACCTAGCGTTGTAGCAGGGACTGGACTTCCAGTTCATATCACTTTCCCAGAATAAGTGATGTCAGGCAAGTAAATGAGTTGATGCCGTGAGATGCAGAGCAGCCCCAGTGTACTTTCTGGGACCCTATGAAAACAGTGGCAGTAACAAAGATACTTTGACAAGAAAAGACTGTTGAGCTTTAAGAAAGCTCAGTAAATACGTAGTGCTGTGGCAGACTGAAGTCCATCTTCACAAGTGTGCAGTGGAAGAAAGAATCTATGCTGTACTCATCGCATTGGAAGAAATAATAGATACTCTAACCATGCAAAGGTAGGATTCAGGGTCTTGTTAGGACAGCTTCATGAAAACATGTACAGTAATGATCAGAAGCTCAGGGTCTGCTGGATTCTGAAGCAGAAGCTCAGAAGTTTGTTATGGAATATATGGTAATACAGCAGCTGTTACAATGCTGATGGCATAAATTCTTCTTTTTAAAATGCTATATTACGGTTTCTTCTGAGCTGCCATAGAATTTAGCAGGTGGGAGCTCAGAGATGCACAATCAACATCAGAAAGGCCAGAAGAATTTTTTTTAATAAGTAGAGGGTGAAAAGAGTAAGATTACCTTGTGTACAGTTTTATCAGTTAGTTGTTCAGGAGAGCAACAGGAACTCTTGTATAATGGAAATGGAGCTCAGGTTTATGAGCAGTCGTCGTGTGCGGTCTCGTGCAGATGTGACCTTAACTCCTTGGAGAGCTGCCTCATCGGTGCTGCTAGAGACAGCCTTTGCCACTTCATTTAAAATCGAGTTCACTGCTGTGTGCACCACTTCTTGTTCCTAATAAAGCTTGATGATGGTTTTATTTGGGGCAGGGATTTAATCTTGTTTCTGACATCTATATTCTAGAGTATATATTAATATCCTGAACTTCAGAGTACAGTGATTTTTTTTGGCTCTTCTAGGAGAAGGCATATCTTGGACTAGGGACAGATTTTCAAAGGCACGTATGGAAGAGAAGAAATACAAAAAGCTGTCACTGGATAGTTCCCTTTAAAAGTTTTATCTCTCCCTGTTTTCTCTCACCTCTCCGTATATTCCTGCATATGCAGGTACTTGTATGAGAATCATCCAGAAGGGCAAAAGACAATGTAGCAAATGTGACTGTCATGGTTTAGTATTTTTTCCTATAAAACATACTTAATTCTTTCCTTTATTAGTACTTTTTTTTTTTTTTCCTTTATCTTGAATTAGATTTGGAAGAGCTGAATGTTTACGCTCGTTTAGATCTCTCAGAAAAATGTTTACAAATGCTTTGTAAGCCAAGAGGGAATAATAGGAATTTCCATGAACATTCTTCCAGAAACTAACGATATTCCTTTATTCCTCCTGTGCCACTTACACTTTGTCAGTATGCTGCGTTTTTTTCTCATTCTTTAAAGCCTGTGATGTGACAGCACAGTGAAGCTCTTTTGCTTTCCAAGTTTTTGTTGAGGCATTTGGCCAGAAGTTCGAAGATAGGAAATGTCTATGTTTGCCACCTAGTGAATAAGTCAGCATGTTTATGGTTCTCACATGTGGTGGGTTTACCCTGGCTGGATGCCAAGTGCCCACCAAAGCTGTTTTATCACTGCCCTCCTCAACTGGACAGGGGAGAGAGAAGGCTTGTGGTCTGAGATAAGGACAGGGAGCGATCATTCACCAATTACCACCATGGGCAAACCAGATTCCGCTTGGGGAGAAATTAGTTACCAATCAAATTAGAGTAGTATAATGAGAAATATAACCAAATCGTAAAAACACCTTCCCCCGCCCCACCCCGCTTCTTCCTGGTCTCAGCTTTACTCCCAATTCCTCTACCTCCTCCCTTCCAGCAGCACAAGGGACAGGGAATGGGAGTAGCCATCAGTTTGTCTTCCCATAGTCACTATTAGGGAGTCTCGGGTCAAATTGTATTATGTTTACAGAAATGAAACCACACATTTCCTTCCACTATGGAAGGAATAAGTGTTGTCTCTGACAGTCCTTCCTCCTCAGGGAGAGGACTCCAAACACTGTTCTCTTGCTCCAGCATGGGGTCCCTCTCATGGGAGACAGTCCACCACAAAATTCTCCAACATGAGCCCTTCCCACTTGCTGCAGTTCTTCATGAACTGCTCCAGCATGGGTCCTTTCCATGGGGTGTAGTCCTTGAGGAGCAGACTGCTCCAGGATGGGTCTCCCACAGGGTCACAAGTCCTTCCTGCAAACCTACTCGAGTGTGGGCTCCTCTTTCTACGGGTCCTGCCAGGAGCCTGCTCCAGAACAGGCATTCCACAGGGTCACAGTCTCCTTTGAGTATCCACCTGGTCCAGCATGGAATCCTTTGTGGGCTGCAGGTGGATATCTGCACTAGCATTACCCTCCATGGGCTGCGGAGGGGGACAGCCTGTCTCACCATGATCTTCACCACAGGCTGCAGGGAAATGTCTGCTCTGGCACCTGGAGCACCTCCTCCCCCTTCTCCTTCACTGACTTTGTCTGCAGAGTTGTTTCTCTCATGTGTTTTCACTCCTCTCTCCAGCTGCAGTTGCTCTTTTGCAGTAACTTTTTCTCCTTCTTAAATATGTTATGACAGGGGCATTACTGCTGTTGCTGATGGACTTGACCTTGGCCAGCTGTGGGTCCATCTTGTAGCTGGCTGACATTGGCTCTGTTGGACGTGGGGGATCCTACCTGCGGAAGCCACCCCTGTTGCCCCCCTGACACCCTCTGTGCAAACCAAATACAACAGGAAAACTTACTGTTACTTAAAATTTAGCCTAGAGTTTTAAGGATTACAAATAATGCAGAAAAGGGGTAGGAATGAGAAAATATTCTGATGTTTCCACTTTTTTATAAATAAAATCTCTCTGTTTACAGCAAATACAGGAAGACTTGAATAAGCAATTATTTGATAATCTATTAAGTTTTTTGCGACGGTCTCATTCTGAGTTCCAAGAGAAGACGAAAGAATGGACGTGTCAGATGAAGTCCAGAGAAATCCCTACTGCAGCTCTTGTCTTAGGTAAATTCTTTAGAGATATATTTTGTTATGTACATCTGCTTAAAACTGACACAGGGATCAAAGGAAAATGTATTGCCGACTTCAAGCAAATACTGTGAGCAATATCAGCTTCAGAAGTATTAACAGGAGAGATTGGGCTGGGAGAAGGAAGCAGGATAAGACCTTCTTCCCCTTTGTCTGTATGTAAAATATTCCTGTAAGTTAACACCCTCCCTAAAGATCTGTCTTAGACAGTTGATAGTGATTTGTTGTTTTTTACCATGGGCATGGTTCTGTCCCAGTTTCTGCCACCAACATGCTTGGTGGTTTCTGTGACTAAGCATGGAATCACAGCTTCTGTATCACGGAATCACAGAATGGTAGGGGTTGGAAGGGACCTCTGGAGATCATCAAGTCTAACCCCCCTGCCAAAGCAGGATCACCTAGAGCAGGCTGCACAGGAACATGTCCAGGGGAGTCTTGAAGGTCTCCAGAGAAGGAGACTCCACAACCTCTCTGGGCAGCCTGTTCCACAGCTCCGTCACCCTCACAGTAAAGAGATTTCTCCTCATGTTGAGGTGGAACTCCCTATATTCCAATTTGTGTCTGTTGCCCCTTGTCCTACCACTGGGCACCACTGAAGAGAGACTGGCCCCAACTTCTTGACTCCTGCTCTGTAGATATTTTTAAAAGTTTTTAAGATCCCGTATTTCTGATACAGGTTCTTGCAGTGCATCTTTACGTGTAGGAAAGCAGTGTCGTTATCTTGGAAAAGGAGCAGGAGGTGAAAAAAATAACTGAAGTTAGTGACATTCTGAAGTTTCCCTTGTTTCCCTCCACCCCAGCTTTTCTTTCAAAGGGTTGTAACTGTAATCCTAAACCTGATTCAAGGCAACCTGATTGATTTTTCAGTGGATCATTTTAGGGAACCTAAAATGAGTCCTATGCTTCAAGTTTAGGATGCAAGTACTAACAATGCCTTCAAGGTAGTTTACTTTTGTAGGTAGTAGAAAAGTGAGAAGCTCCTACTCTGAATATTTCTGTGGAAGAAGCTGTGAATTGCCTTCTGGAGAGGCTTGTTCTTTTTTGGTTAAGGCAGTAAATATTGCATAATTCATAGTAAATTCAGACAGTTCATACTTAGAGTAATTTTCCTTCTTACGTAAGCCATGTGAGGAACCAGGTGTCAAGTGTATGCACTGATTTTCTTCTAGAGATGGTGAAATTCATCTTCTTGTCTGCAAGCCTTAGGTGACTGAATGGCTGCTGAGGGCATGAGTAGCAGGGAAGTTAGAAAACGAATCCTACTTCTTGCAAGTTTGCATACTTGAGAAATCTTTCTTAAAAAACAACAAAAAAGCTATATAAGGCATCTTTGCAGTGATTCCTTGTTCCTTTTAATCAGCTAGGATTAATATGTATGTCTAATCTGGGGCTAGTTTTTCATCTTTCCTCATGGATGACATGATACTTTTCATGCCTGTTGTGAATATTTGAGGTATCTTCTGGTTTTTGTCTGCTCTTGTTCGTTATGCAGTCATTGTGGTCACAAATCACAGGAAAAATGCCCTTAAAATTTTGTCTCTTTTTTTCCAGGTGTAAATGTTACAGATCATGACTTGACTTTTAGAAGTCTCTCAGAAGTCCTTCAGAATAACATTACTCCTTACATAGCCTTGCTGGAAGCCAAAGATTGCCCAGGTAAATACTGCAGTAGCTTTACTCCTGCTTCTGAACGAGCTATCAATTAACTAGAAATTCTAGTTCTTGCCCCCAAATGTAAGAATAATGGGATGGAGGGATCTTGAAGACTTTCTAAAGATGTGCTCAATCCCATCTTAACAGTAATGCCTGCTGTGTTTTAAGAGGTACCCAGTTCTGTTTAAAATGATGAAGACTGAAATACCGCTTAGTTGTAGCATAAATGTCAAGAGCTTTGTGTTGATGTTGTAGGTTGGCTTTCCTCTTATTCAGCAGGCAGGGTATATATGCATTCCACTTCTAAAATGCTTATAGTCACATCAGTACAATGAGGGAAGGGGTAGAATAAAATTTTGTCCCACTCTCCTTGCTCCTCTTTTATTCTTTTTTGCTTTAAAAAGATATAAATCACTTATGGCAGCATCCTCAGGTGCATGGATTGGCTGTCTCCTTATTTTTTAGGTCACTTTAATAGCATGTGGCTGAAGTTCTGGAAAGGTGCAGGGCCAACATCTTAACCTGAACTGCTGCTATCTAGGCAAATTGATAAGGTAGTTTTTATTGCATTAACAACATGCATCCCATGAATACTTTCAAGCTTTCAGGAGCATGAGGTGTGCGTTCTAGAGAGAGAAGGAGAGTCATTAGAAAAGTGAAAAATAGTAAGTGATAACTTGGGTTAATTTTTTAGAGTATGAGTTGGAGAAGTGTTACTGAATAACCAAATGTCTTTACCGTGTATCTAAAAATCTTTTACGAAGGCGTAAAAAATTTGATTCAGAAGCTGATGGGACAGCTGATGAACTGCGATATAGATGTGGATTCATTGGAAGACGAGGACTATGTGCGGGTTTCCCAGAATAGAATACGTTGTTCGATGACTTCTCTTATCAACTGGTATGAGAGTGTAACAAAGGTATGATTTTTACTTTTTTTTTTTTTTATTCACCAGTTTATAAAGACGCCTGACCATTAGATGCTTTTAAAAAAGCAACTGAGTAATTAAAATTTCTGTGCGGAAGTGAAAAAATGCCGAAGGTTAGCTTTTCATTTAATATTAAGAAATAACTGAGATTGAAGTGATTTTGATATAAATCTGTAACATATGTAACAAACGTGGAGTTAGTTTTTGAAGAGGTATGAATGCCAGAAGTGTGAAGAATAAGCAAAAAGTACTATTTTGTCATCCATTTAATTGGGAACTAGAAGCTTTCAATGCAGTATCAACTTCATGCCAGATGCTTTTCTCCCAGGAGTGCTGAGATAATTGTTTATTAAAACAAAACTTAAGAAAGAAGGCCATCCAGGGGAAAGGTACCATATTAGTACTGATGTGCTGTTGTGACATCTGCAACCCACAGTACGTTGACAAGCAGTTGAGAAAGTAACTCAAAATTGTTTTGTATCTGTGTATTTAGTGAAGCTAGTGAAGTTTAAGTTTTGGTTTTGTCATAAATAAAAGTCAAAACTAATTTTGTGGTGACTTCATTGGAGCAGTGTGTTAAACAAAAGTTGAATGAGCACATGCCCTTTTTTATTACTGATAAAAATATAGGAAATGGGCAATATCCCTGTACACAGCAGCTCACATCATCTCCCTCAGTCCCAAGAGAATTTCACCAGTTCTGTCCCACTGAGCTATACTTGTTTTTGTTGGAATGTGGCTTTTTTAATGGTTTGTTTATTCTTTTTACTTCATGCTGTGCCAAGCAGAAGGAAGAAAAATTGCAATTCTAGATGCTAATAATACATAAAACTGTAGCAAAAAAGTCAGTCACGTCACTTTGGAGCATTATAATATTCAGTCTCTTTATTTTACTGTCTTCTGTTTATTAATACATAACAAATGGCTTTAAAGAAAACAGATTCTGAAACTCCAAGCAAAAAAAGAACTTCGTCCTCTAGACACTGTCAGTCTCCTCCAATTGTAGTTATATTCAAAGACATGGAAAGTTTCGCCACAAAAGTACTTCAAGACTTCATAGTCATCAGCAGGTAATGTGACCGAAAGTTTAGTTCTTCCACTATTTGCAGCTGCTTTAAAGTGTAACAGTGAGGCCAGTGAAGAATTAGAATCAAATATTGATGCTGCTGCTTTTTGCAGCAGTAATTGAGGAAACCTCTATTTACTAAATTTTGGGGATAAATTATCCTAAAGCTAGTTTGGGACTCTGAACCAGAGTGCCTATGAGCTGGGTTGAGAAACCAGCTGGCTGATTTAATTCTTTACATAAGAGGCTTTATTGGTACTAGTTGTTACAGAATTTGTGGTTGTGAAACTAATTTTTTCAGATACTTAGATTTTTCTTCTGTAGACTTTTAAGATTGTTTTCAGGGTATATTTTTTTTGGTCTGTGTGACTACTGATGTAATGCTGCTTAAAGGTCACTAGCTTACTAATAGGAGTATATAAAACTTACTCAGAGAATTTCTCAGTGTTGGTCAAGATCTACAGTGAGTAGCTGACTGCTTCAGGTGCTCCTGTGCTTGTGTCCTTCTTTAACCTGTCTTCCTTAATATTATCTCATGCATTCTAATCAAAACCCCATTCTATTCTCCAAAAGGAGCACCGTAGTCCCCAGGTTGAAACTGTCACCTGACATTACCTCTAAACAAGCAGAGGCAATTTCACTTGCTGAGAGACCCACAATAAAAATATTTTTCTACTTCAGATGTGGCAAATAAATGGGTTCTCTAGAGAACATTTCAAGAAGTAAAATGAGAAATATGCAATTATCTGGAAAGAATTAAGGTGTAAGGCAGGGGAAAATGTTTCAATTCTTCAAGTGTTGTGTTTTGGTTTTGCTTTTTGTGACAAGGTTAAATACCAAATTATGAGCATATGGAGTGTAGATGAAGTGTGGTTCAAGTCTGTCAGTCTACTATTTTACTAATAGACTTTTTTATAGTAGACTGTGTGTCTCTTCAGAAAAAAAGATTTTGAGGATTTAGATGATCTAATTAAAGATTGTCTTGACTAAAGTAGAAGATGGGTAAAATAGAAGCTCAGCAAAGTTGTATAATAATTTGAAACATATCTTTGGGATAGTTGTAGAGACTTGGTTTATTCTCTCTGTTTCAGTCTTAAACATGTTTAAAAATAAGGATGAAGTGAGTAAGTGTGAGAGGTTCTTATTTGCTAATTACAAGATCCAATTTCTCTCCATTTTTCTTTTAGGTTATTAACAGTCGACAGTAATATATGAAGTTTATTGATTTTATGTTTAAGTCTTTAGCAATTACTTTTGAGGCATTAGAGAAATGAAATAATTGTGAGATAACAAAACACCAAGGTCAAAAAATTACTGTGTTGAAAAGGGAAGGAAGGGATAAATTTTTCAATTTTAACTTAGTATATATTTAAGCTATCAGAATTTCTATCTTCTTGAAGCTAAAAAAAATGGACAATAATGATGAAATAATACTGAAAACACAATTTTGTATAATTTGTGTGCTGTTCACAAGGAATACAGCATTCAGTCCTGGCTATTAGTTCTCAGGGTGTACACTAAAAATTATATTAAGAGAAGATTTAATCTGGAGAAGCTGGAATTCTTTTTTAGTATAATGAGAACATAGAATGTTAGAGTGGTTTCATATTTATTTTAAATTTGTTAAGTGGTGTAAAATCTGTAATTCTTCTTGAGACTTTTTTCTCTATTTCTTTGGAAAAAAAAAAGAAATCATATTATAAGATTCTGTTCTCTGAATATAGCTTTTTGGGAAGATGGGACCACTACAGTAGTCTTAGCACATGCTTTTTATGCTACTTTCTGAAATTTGAATCCTAAAATGTAATTTAATTTGCTTTTCTATTTCAGGGCTTTAAATATCTTCCTTTCTCTTTCATTTTACTCCACATCAAAACTTTTGACTTAACTGACATCAAATCTTTTAATCTACCCATTTCTGCATCTAAGCTCAGTGCTGTAGTAGGAACATAATGCATTTGTTTCATGATTTTCTATAATGTAACTATTATGGTTTGGTTTTTTTTTCTCCCTTCCCCCATGATCTAGTCAGCATATCCGTGAATTACCTCTAGTGCTGATTTTTGGAATCGCTACATCTCCAATGATTATCCACAGCTTACTTCCTCACTCTGTTTCCTCTCTGCTGTGCATAGAGCTTTTCCAGTCCCTTTCCTGCAAGGAGCACCTGTCTACTATAATTGACAAGGTAATTCCATTTCTAAATAGGAGGAGTGTGTGTATATTCAAGGACAGCGTACATACATGTGCACATATACATGTATACTCTGTGTGTTTATTCAAGGACAGCTGTCGGGAGCTGTGGGTTTCAGATATTCCTACTTGTAGTTACAGAGTAGCTTAATATTGAGAGCTTCCTTGTCTTGTTGAGAGACACCTTTCACCTTTCATTCACACTGATGTCCGTGCATACGGACAATTGGGCAATTACATGTTGACATTGACATGGTTTAGGGTGAGAGTAGCCCGCTACACCTATAACAGACACTCTCTGTTACCCCCCATCCTTCTCCAAAGGGGAAGAGAAAGGAAATAAGGGAGAGACACTTACTGATTAGAAAAGGAAACTAGAACAGCTTTAATGAAAATGAAAAATAACAGTAATAAAATGAAATATGTACAAATGTATACAAAACCAGTATCAAACCCAGCCCCCCCGATGGCAATTACGTCATCATCACCACTGATGCTGTGGAGCAGGTACCAGGAAAGTCCCAGGCTGGGCCCAGCGGCAGATGGGAACCGAGTTCAGGAGCTGGATTCAGGTACTGGATCCAGGAACACTCAGATCAGGATCGAAGGCAGAACAGACAGAGCCTTCCTCAGATGTTGGCCATCGTAGAAATGAAGAAGCCAAAGCAAGAGCCGAGAGCAACCCAGAGCCGAGAGCCCTCAGCTTTACACCGAATATGACGTATATAGGCTGGAGTACCTTGTTGGTCACTTTAGGGTCACCTGGATGTCCGCTCCTCCCTGCAGGTGCGGCCTTATTCTGCACCCCTCAGCGTGTTACACAAGACCCAGCAGTGACCTTGGTCTACCCACCAATCCTTGGTAGTGACTCTAAACATGGAGCGCTATCACTGCCAGAAGCAGGCACTGCCTGCGAAAACATGCTGCTGACTTCAGAAAATGCAGTTAGTTAAAAGAGCTGAGCTGAAAAATAAAACCACTGAGCAGAATTAGTTCTGTTCTCTCTCAAACCAGGACAGACATTCCCACCTCTTCATTAAAGTACCACTTTGATAGGAGTTTTACTTTGTTCCAGCTTTAAAAGTAGAAGAATACAGTTCAGCCTGAATTTTGCCACTTGTCAAAAATGAGCAGTTGTACAAGTGCTCAAGCTATATAGATGCTGTGGCTGTGTGATTCTTGATCACTTTGTGCAGGATTTCCAAAACCACTCTTACACATCCTGAAAGTAGTGGTAGTAACAAACTGTAACAAAGCAGGAGGTTGTGACAGCAACCTCCATTCTACTGGTCATTTTAAAAACAAATGCAAAAATAGCGTCAAGGAAAACTAACTTCAAACATTGCATACTAGTAAAAGGTACTTACAAAAATGTGGTGAAATAATAAACTGAAGATCAATCTTTGCATGGCTGTTTTAGTAGTAATACTGATTCTAGCACTTGTCTGTGTCATTTAGTTGAATGCTAACACATTCTGAGAGTTGTATCAAATTGTATATATACGTTTTGCTGAGTTGAATTCAGGAAAGAATTATTTCTATGCCTATTTTTCCTTTTTTTTTTTTTTTTTTTTTTCTCCTTTAGCTGCTTCTGACAGCCCAGTTTCCCTTCAAACTGGGTGATAAAGTTCTTCAGGTTCTCATCAACATATTCTTGTACCATGATTTTTCCGTCCGCAATTTTATCAAAGGATATCAGGTAGGCAATGTTAACAAGAATTCAAATTATGGTTGTGAAAACAAAGAGTAGTTACTAGGCACTGAAAGGTCTCTTGGAACCTAATCTTGGCTGTCACTGAATTGGATGTAAAAATGTCTGTTGGAAACAGTTTGGATCGGTGGACAGGTGGATGTTCTAAAACCTTAGCTGCTAAGGTTTTAAGAGGAAACATGTAGAACAGCTGTGAAGAAGCACGTAAAAGCTTTACTCTGCCACAAAACCCCCTATGTTTAAAGGTTACATTTAAAAGAGTAACCTATCTTAGTGGGTAGAAAGACCTGTATTTTGCTGTAGATTAATTTATAGCTTCTAACACTGCTGGCAGAACTCTCCAGCTCTGGTCCTCTGTACCAGCTACTTGTATTCTGGTTTGTGATGGTGTGAGTGGGCTACAGCAGTGTCTCCTCCCTGCTTGAACTCTTCTGGCACGGTTTCTGGATGCACACTTCTTACCTTTTCATTTACCCTCTTGGGAGACAAAAGTGAAAGACTTGAAGGTTTCCAGAAATAACCTATACTCAGTATGATAATTGTATTTTTATTGGCTGATATAGATTCATATCTAGATGTATTTCTGTGTCTGAGTCTCCTTGTAGCTTTTGTGGATTGTGGGCAAGAGCTCTTTGAAGAATTCGTAGTTCCTGTAATCTGTTTTCATACCGGGTTGTGAAATTGTTTCTTTCTTGCCTGGTTCCGTGCATGAACCTGTTAGTAAAACGTGCCCTTTTAGTGTTATTTACCTTTAGAGTGTCTCAGATCCTCTGATATCTAAGATTCCGTAATTACATGTGGTTGGGAGGAGTATCTTGGCTATAGTACCTATTCCTCCAGACAGACCTGTGTGGATTTTCATAGGTTTCAGCTACTCGTATTTGAAAGAGTCACCAGGAATTAATGATTCCTCATCGGCCTGATAATAAAAATACAAGTCCTAACCCTGAGAGCATGTGGCTGTGTCTTTAAAAGTATTCAAGGATGAAGCAGTTTCAGCTCAGATTTCTGAAGTGATAGATACAAGGGATCACCAACATCTCGTTACATCTAGGAGGGATGTTATCTTTTCTGATGGGAAGCATCTTTCCTCCTTCACAGTTTTTAAGTTTTAAAAGTTTTTAGTGAGGTAGTTGTTTTTGAGAGTAGATGTGAGTTGTATGTGTTACTATTCTGCAAGGCCCCAATGCTACAAACATTTAGCGGAGCTTAAATCTGTGATAAAGCTGTTTTCTTTGCATTTTTTTTGTGTACAAATGCATAGTAAGAGCCTAACAGTGTATTACTGTGGGCATAAAACAGAAATTGAACTTAGGACATGCAATAAGTTTGCTTGTGTACAGTAGTTGCTTTTCATATCTTTAAAGATACACTTTTTTATTTGTGGGCATTGTAACCAAAAGGATGCGGGAATTCACGTAAATGAATAGAAAACATTTGACAAGCTGTAGTTACTGTTATGTAAGAGAGGAAAGATGAGGTACTGAAAATGAATAGTGCATTCAGCAAAAAGGCAATTCTGTGTCTATATTTGAAACTGAATATAAGTATCCTCTAGTGGCTTATGGAATATTTATGAACTGTAATGAATTTTGGGGTTTTTTTGTTGTTTTTTTTTAAAGGAATACCATTACTAACATTGCAGTGTATGCGCTGGAGTAATAAGAAAGCATTAAAAGGTATAAATAGAAGGAGGATGATTTTTATTAACATCACTAGTTCTTGCTTTGTTTTTCAGCTCTGTATGGTGGAACACTTCTATTCCCAACCTCTTAGTGTACTGTGTTGCCAGCTGGTAGACGCTACGAAAAGAGTAGATTCTTTGTCCCATGAGCAATGTGAAAACATTCGAAGACTGCCCTCTTTTAGAAGGTAAAAGGGGAACTAAATTTTGGGACAATCTCGTATTTAGTCAGCTTTAAAAAAAAGGATAAAAAGAACCTCTAAACGTCACTCCATGAAAACTGCGTACGTGTAACATACAAACTTCTGTGTATGTTTCTATAGCAAAGGTAAATCAATCAAAAAGATAGTTCTAAATAATTTCAGGAAGCCTTAATCTTCCAGTCTAGAGAGTACAGCTTCTGTGATGTGTAATCACTTGAACTTGTTTACTCTTGTTTTTAATACGGAGACAAGCTGTTACGACAAATGACCATGAGTTACTTTTGAACTTGTTAAGATGACTTGGAGCATAATCTCAAGGGTTTTGGAGTGGACTTTCAAGTTGCTGACTGTCCCTTTTTTTGAATCTTTCGAAATAAATGCTTATAGCAGCATAAACTTTTTGAGGTTTTTCACCCTGTAATCTTTAATCGTATTTTACATTATAATTTTTATGTTCCTGTTTTCTCTTGCTGTCAGGTATGTGGAAAGTCAAGAATCAGAGAAACAGATTGCACTACTGACAGAAGACAGCTTCTTAAAGGTAACATTTTAAGAATGTCTTTGGAGATCAAAAATAACTTTCCCAATATATTAGTTTGTGAAGCATAATAAAACACAAGGCTAAGATGTATAGTTTTGTATAACACCTTTCATACAGTATGTGCTGTATTTCATGTCCCGTAATGGATCAGCAGGTGAATATTTTGAATCTCTAGGATTTCCAGGAATACTTTTACACAAAGCTGCACAACTTTTCCTACATCGACTTCTAGCTGTGTCTAGAAATATAACTGCTTAAAAAGAAGGCTGCGAGATTTATTTATAGCTGACTTTTTTGAAAAGTCAGTGAAGCATTTGAGGAATGATTTAAGTAATCTTGGAGGTTATTTCATAAGCTCTTAATCCTCCATACCCTCTGTGTAGTTTCTGATTGAACTCAGTAGGGTAGTCTGGATCTTGAGGCACACATTCACACTAGATGCTGTACAGGAGTAAATCTTTATATTGCATGTTTACCTGAAGGTTTGTCAAGTGATTAAAGTCAGGCTGCTACTATTTGTCAGCCCTTTAGGAATTCACTGACAAAGATCTATTGGTTATTTCTATCAGCTGAACCACTCCCAGTAGAAGCATTGCTCAAGGTAAAGGTTTTCTCGTAACTCTTCACCTCAAATATAGCTAATCTGTCAGGCAAATAGTACTACTAGAAATAAAACAATTCAATTATCCTAGAAGAGCTTCCTGGTCTGTAAGGACTTTCCAAGTGTGAAGAACAGTGGTAATGGGTGGAAAAGGTAGCAGGAAACAGGCAGGCAACTTTGTGAGTGTAGTGCAGTTACAGTAGTCAAGGCAAGACGTGATTTATACATGATTTTATGATCCGTAGTCTTCAGTGGCAAAAATTAGCTTAAGGTCTTCCCTTGTTCTTAAAGCACACCTCAGTAGATGCACCAGCACAACTACTTGTGTGGCTGTGCAATTAATGTAATCAGAGAAACAACCCAATTAAAGTAACCTGATCAAAAAAAAAAAAAAAAAGACAAGGCACGGGAATTTTTTTACGCAGTTCACTCTGCAGACCGATAAATGCTTCTGTTGAAACACCAGGAAGAAGGAAGGAGTAGAAATGAGCAGCTGAGACTGTTCAGTACATGGACTGCTACATTGAAAGCTACTCATCAGCTTAAAATGTATATGTTTTAAAGTTTATATGTTTAATAATATACTCCTTATTTCACAAGCCTCATTATGTAAATTTGGGAAAGAAGCTGGAATTCTTCTGCTTATGTATATTTGATGCTTCTGACAAATTTTAATTGAAGACACTTGTTCTAATCTCTACAACAGAGTTAGGAGTATTACTGCATGGCCAAGCTGGCAGTGTAGTCTGCCTGGGGAGAAAAGGCCCTACTGCTGCGTTAATGAGGTGCTGTTTGTTCTGTGTCGTACTAACCTACAATATCATTCTGAATTTTTGAAACACTTCGTAAAAATGTACTGTCCATGTTCAGGACCAGGCAAACTTGCTGTTCAAGCATAGCACCTAAACCCACAATACCCTTTGTCAGCTGCAGTTTATATTCCATGTTGTTACCACCTTTTTTAGTAACTATGGGAACAGTTCCATCAATTTAGAAAAATCAGTTTTTAAAGCAATTTTACATCCTAATTACTTACAATTCTGAAAGTTTTCGTGGCAAATTTCATGTGAAATTATGTAAATGTGGTGATCTGTATTTATGGAAATAACATTGCGTAATCTTCTTTTTTTTTGTTTTCAAATTTTTCTAAAACAGAATATGCCTTTTTACTCTTCAGCAAAATACATAGTCCTCCTGCATTGCTGTTTAAGTATGTTAACTACATCAGGTAGTAGGTAGTAGTTTTCCTTTCAAGCGCAGGGAAACAAGATGAGGGAAATACAGATGCTGTAATGATTTGAATTTGGGGGAATAAGATTGATGTAGCAGCATTAAAGAGAACTTGTTTTCTTCTC
>VWZK01005434.1:153129-168361 GCA_013396935.1 Baryphthengus martii | reverse complement strand
TTTTTTTTTTTTTTTGGGTGGGAATATATACGTTTTTTGTGGGTTTTGTGTTTTGTTTTTTTTTAATGATCCTGATTAACATCCAAACTTCTGAGCGTCTACCCTAGGGTCTTGGAAGTCATTTAAACAATTGTTTTATCAGTGACTCTTGAATTTTAAGAGATAAAAAGTCTATGGGGAGAAATGTCTTCAATGTTTCTAATCATCTCAAAACTTTTTTAACATCCGAAAGCTCTCTGCAGGATTGAGTGCATTTGTTACACTCAGTCTTTGCAGTATGATACTTAATCTTTCCATGTCAGTGCTTCCTTATATTGCCTACAGATAAGATTTGGTAAGGTTTTACTCTTTTTTTTTTTTTTTTTTTTTTTAAAAATCTTTCAAACCTGTTGTTTCAGTTTAATTTCAGAAAACTTCAGTGGCTTATTTTGTTTTTCTCTTTCCATTTGGAATAGTTTGCTCAAAGCTAAGCAAAATGGCAATAAAATACGTAGAGAAACCTGTGGGGTTTTCCTCTTTATCTTTGATTGAAAACAGATGAGAGAAGATCTTCTGATTCACAAACTTCGAACTTAAATGTAATGAGCTCAAAGTACTTTAATGCAGCTACCAGAAATTTTGAGTGTGGTTTTCTAGTAAGCGTTACATATGCTTCCATGGGAGGCTACTGATAATGGGATGCAATCCGGTAAATTCAGAAGCAGCAGTTGTTAATTTCTTCTTTGTAATACAATTTTTTTTTCCTGCAGTTCTCAATCTATGAGTAAACAGGGGTCAAATTAAGAGCACACAGGAGCAGCAACTACATATTTCTTTATTTTCTATAACTTGGTCTTTTTATATATACACCTAATTAATAAAACCAGCAGCCACCCACAATATAAGAAAGAAATTTTTTGGTGCATTTGTAATATAAAAATGCAAATAATAAGAATTTGAGTAAAAGTAGCTATATAATTTCTCATTGCCTAGTAAAGTTATAGTGCATAGTCTTGTTTTTGTGAGATGACATACCAAATCTGAAGGCTGAATATGGTTGGAAATGGTAAAATTACGATGCTAATCAATAACAGATCTCCAGTGAGATGGAGGAATATTCAATGTGATTGCAGTGAACTGTTGAAATACAGCTTTTTGACATAGTGGTCTTAATTTAATACTGGCAATTTAAATCGTAGCACACCGCTATGTCAAAACTTCAGTCATTTTAAGTAGTTTACGAGAATTCCAAATAAACAGATGTCAGAATGACTTACAAAACAATTATTCTGTCGCTGCAGGAAACAACACTGAAGTTACTGGAGGACTTGCATGTTTACCATGAAAATTATGTTTCAGTTCTAAGATGTCTTCATGTTTTCACATCTTCTCTTCCAAAGTATCCTTTGGGCAAGCAGGTGATATACTGTTACTCCATTTTAGTGAAACGTGGGGAGGGGGAGCACGTTTGCTTCCGAGTATGACGTGAATGCAGATTTATTCTTTCTCTTTGTTTACTGCTCTGCTGCTTTGCCCTCTTTGTCCTAAAATAAGAGACAGATCCTTTCTTGCTCTGGGCAGAGGGCAACAGCATGTGGTTTACTTTAGTGGTGTGGATGATACCTTGTCAAACAACAGGAAGGCGTTTCCAGGAGGAGGCAGATACACAGATCAGCAAAAGAATCGACACATCAGCCTTCCCGCAGCTGGGATTATCTGTATGCATTGCAGACAATGTATACTTTTCTACTACCTCTTAGCTCTCTAGTCAAATTCAGATGAAGAGAGTGAGTTTTAGCAACCTTCTGTACAGAATAAAATTATAGTAAGGGAACAGTGATAATTGCTTTTAATAGCCATATTGCTCTAATGTCATTAAATCCACCTTCTCACGCTAAGCAATTTCTTCTTCCACTAGAATAGTAATGTGTTCTGTGCACATGCACTCGTCTGTCAGTTCTCCATGTATTCCACACCATTACTAGAATCTGTCCCTAACTACAAAATCAGCATGAACTACCCCAGTGTTTGAGAATTAAAACATGTTTTAGCTGGGACATTTGATTTGAGTTTCTCTCTGTTCTCTGCAGTTACCTTCGTCTGGATGTTATTTGTTTGTAACCTAGTGCAGAGCAATATATAGACTTCAGAAACATGAGGAGCTTAGTTCTGTGAGACACTAAATGCTCTCATTTCTTTTGCGATCATTCTGCATCTCTGGGAAACAAACTCCAAAGGAATTACATATTACTTTGAAAAGCTTGTTTTAAGAGTTCCACATTACTTTGTTTGTAAGATACATTATCCTTTCTTCACCTTCTGCATAACAGATCAGGGAGCTGCATTGTGTGTGTTTGGAAGACCGAGTGTGGGAGACAGAGGAGTATGAGTCATCTCTTCAGCTAGCAAGGTGATTTATTATTTTTTTTTCCATTTTATTGTAGTACCGCTGTATGCACGGAGAATATCACAGTCATCAGTTATTCTGGATATTACTTGTTTGCAGCTAGTTGTAGGCTTGTTTGCAACTGTAATTGACTGCTGTTTTCATTTTGTCTTTTCGACTGTTTTTCATGAAACTCAAGCAGGTTCTAATATCTCTTATGTCCTGTGTAATTGTGCTGAAATCACCGAGATTGCTGTGTGTGAATGAGAACATCAGTTCAGTTAGGGTTTGTCTTTTAAACGATGGTTGTGTTACATACTGTCAACAAAATTATTACTTTTAGTTGGCCTAAATTTTAATCTGCTATGAAAATTAGAATCTGTTTCGAATGAGTAGCTGTGGCCTTTCTTATTTTATGTTTTACTTAACTTTACTTAGTGCCTCCTTTGTCTAACAGTTTGTACAGGGAGTGAGTTAATTTTCACTGCTACTGTGAGTTTAGGACTTG
Source organism: Baryphthengus martii (assembly GCA_013396935.1). Taxonomy (NCBI): domain Eukaryota; kingdom Metazoa; phylum Chordata; class Aves; order Coraciiformes; family Momotidae; genus Baryphthengus; species Baryphthengus martii. Next base: position 165,488 of record VWZK01005434.1, on the reverse strand, counting down.
AGGAGAGCCCACACGTGTTGTCTGCCAGTTTTTTAAAATGGAAAAGTAATCTAAGCCAGTTGTTCTTAATGGAAAACCCTTCGTTTGTAGTGTTGCAGCCACAGACTTTTAAATGTGCTTTATCACGGCGAGTGGCTGTTTTCTGATAGCTGCATTCATTCAAATAATATATTGGTTCTGTCACACACAGAGCTGATGCAACAACACCATTACCGTAGCTGCCTCTTCAAGAGCCTCTGAGCTTGTGAGGTTTGATGTGCCTGACTGCAAAATAACACTGAAAACCCATGTCAGTTGTGGGTGGAGGATAACTTTCTGGAAAACAGAGAAACATACTCTTCCAAGGATACCTTGGCCGTGCTGAGTGGTTCTTAGGCATTGCCACCGTGATGTGTTGTTTACCCTCATCCCTTTGAAAGGATGACATATGTCATTTGTCATTTCTCCTGTCTTTCCTTCTCAATCCTTCTCTGACTCTCCTGGATCTTGACAGCACTCAATGACCTATCAGCCCTTGCCCGTAAATGTGTCATTTTGCTTTCCTGTACTGTCTCTAGTAACTCTTGGACATTTTTTCCTGTTCTTTTTCTGCTCTTATGTTTAATTCGCTTTCTTCCACTCTGAATTCATCTGCCTCTTCCCTTATCTCAAACATTAATGCTGCCATCATAGTCTGGCTCGCTTTCCCTTTATTCTTATCTGTTCATCTCTCTCCTGTTTTTCCTCTGGTCCTGGCTCCCACTGTGGGAACTTCTGACAGAAATACAGTGATCATGGGCATTCCTTTCATAGATGATATTTTTCTTTTTTTTTTTTTTTTAATCCGGGAATTCTGTAATTTTTGTAACAAAACGTCAACAAAATTCTGTCAAATACTTGGGATTCTAGCTGTGATTATTACTTTTTTCAGCTTTTAATTTTAACAGTTTTCCATTTTACACATACTTCCTCCTCTCTGTTTTTCCACATAGAATCGTGCTGCTATCTTTCAGAAGAAAATGATAAAATGTGATCTTTCATCTTATACTCACAATCTTTTCCCTTTTTTTTCCCCTCTCCTCAGATGTGGAAGTTACTCACTGTTCCTTAATATCTCTGCCTTCCCAGGGACCTGTCGATATCTTTAACGTTTGCTCTTTCCCATCCCTTTTTCTTTTTTTTCAATGCTTTTCTTGAATCCATATTTTTTTTCCTTGTATTTATAAAGTAAAAAAATAGAGAAGCTTCTGAGCAGTTTATTTCTTGATTGCTAACGAAGTCTCTCCTTTTCTTTGCATACATTATATTTGAATGTGGGGTTTTCAGTTGGTGCATTGAGCTCTTTTTGTGGTTGATGGGATATTTCTCTACTTCAGCCTTTCCTTGGGCTGATTTTCATTTATTCTGCTAAACGTGCTGTCCCCAGAGATGATAGTATTTCAGGTGATTTAACTTCAGCAATCTAGACAACAGTTATTCTACTTTGATGTCGTTGCCTAGAATCTAAAAAATATCCAGGGGAAACGAGGAGGGTGAGTGAGCTTTAGTTTGCAACAAATTAATCCAATCCCAAGAGAGACAAGGTTAAGAGAGATTGGACACTGTCTCACTTGACTGATTATGGGCAGCTAACTGGCTGGGACATCTGACCAAGCTTTTAGGTGGCAAAACATTGAGGACTGCCTGTCCTATAGTCTTCTGTCTAGATGCTGTACTCTGGTTTTGTCTGCTCGTCACTGATGCCCTTTGCCACATACTACTTACCACAGTCCTGCCCTTCCCTCACTGTTGTCATTTTGTTGTTGACCAATCTCTGTTACCACTTCTTCAGGTGGTTCCCCGCTTCAGCATTCAGAAGGAGTTTCTATGGACTGGCTTCCTTTCTTCTCTTTCATAACTTGTCTCTGAATAATCAGACAGATTTATTTACTATTTCAGGATGATCTGAGATCTTCCTTTCTGCTTTAAGCCTGTCTCGTAACTGAATTAACATCTTACCCCCACTCTCTGACACCTGGCATACCTTGCAGTAATCTCAAGCCCAAAGGGTTGCAAAGAATCCTTTACTGTTTCCTGATATGCTGTTTCTTGCCTGCTTTTTTGGCCCTGTAATCCCACAGTTGTTGAAAATGATTTTTTTTTTTTTAATTTACAGCTTCTTTTTGAATAACATTATTAAAATAAAATTGTTCTTTCCCGTTCACAGATCTTTAAGTCTGATTATCCTCTCTCCGTTTTAGGCACTTAATTATTACAGTGTTTTGTCTGGCCTGGAAGAAGGCTATCTTGTTTACCCATTATATTCTACAAAACAGCTTCAAACTGTTTTCTAGGATTTTGTGTGGTCATGGTCACCCTTTCTGTTGGTAACTCCTGCTGCTTTTCTGTACAAAACAAGTGCATCTGAAAGCAACGTGTGACTTGCAAGAATCCATAACCCTGAATCAGAGAAACTGAAGTTTCACATTCTAACCTTTGCAAGCGTTTTAGCATCAGCTGCCAGTGAAATTGCAATTGCTTCTTCTCATTCTTCCTTAAAACTCTCTTAGTCAATGTTTAGGTATCTATCTGAGCTGGAGACCCACTCCCTGAGAACTGATCACCATGGTTTCATTCTTTTGTCATTCTTTCTTTTTTGTTAGCTGTGGGTTTTGAGTCTTCTAAATTCCTCAAACTATGAGCACCTTTGGTTTGTATTTTTGTATTGGCACCTTCTATTTTGTGTAAAACAAGGCAAAAGCACGAGAATAGGCTGGGAAGGGCTCCTGGTAACAGCGGCTTTTACAAATGTGGAACCAGAGTGTTTAGCAACGGGAACCTCTCATACGTGTACCTGTGTAATGGTACTGGCTTGATGTGTTGGCTGTATTCTGGATTTCACTTATGGATATTTCCAAGGAATTGCTTTCCTGTCTTTTCAGTGAAGATTCTGAAGCCGACCAGTGCTGGTGACATTTATAAAATGCCCTAACTGATAATTAGAAGTAAATAAATGTTAGGTTGGAGGTTGGGCTTACATGATTTCTAGAAGGTCACTTCAAACATAAGTGATTCTGGGATTCTGTTGATGAGGTTTATAGCAATTAAATACAGAAAACAGCAATTTGAGAAGCATTCCGAATCACAGAGAGCAGTGGATTTTGTGGATGGGTTAATACACACTACTCTGATTTTTATTTTTTTTTTTACCATTTAAGTTGCATACCCTACCAATACATTTGTTTTTTGAATCTGACTCAGTTTCAAAAACTATAACTGTATCCAGCAAATGTTTTTAGGAAGAATATCAGAAAAGCCTTCATTGTCAGTTTTGCAGGACAATGTAAAGTACATCTATCCAAGTAGATCTGTTTCTTTGTTAACGACAGCAAGGAAAAAAAAAAAGACTTTACCGCAAGACTGAATGCTTGAAATCTTGGAGGTCTTCTCTTTTAGAAGGAGTCTCTGAAATTATTTTTAAACTTTTTTTTTCAACTAAGAACATTGAAAACCGTTTCATCATTCAGTATTTCAACTTCAGCCAACAATTGTGTCTTTCAGGATGTTGAATAAGTCTGATTTGGTAACCATGCTTCAGCAATGTGTGGAAATTTTTGTGTCATCTTCTGGAAAGGGGTTTGATAAGACAATAGAGAAGTTGAACGAGTTCTTGACCCAGTTTCAGAAATTAGAAGGTGGGTGTGTACTGTCATGCATTCCATTGCAGATTATATGAAACTGCTTTATAATCTGACAAATGGGTATAATTTTCCCTGGTGATATTCTGTCATTATATCAAACCGTCACATTTTTCAGGATTGTTTGGTTTTGGTTTTGGTTGTTTTTTTTTTTTTTTAAATGCCTGCACAAAATTAGGCTGTTTTTATATTCTTTATTTGTATGTGGTTCATGCTTTTTATAATACAGAAGAATGATATAAGATAAGAAATTGGACAGATCAGCAAACATTACTCACTATATCATCTGTCACATGTATATTTTGAGCATCTTACCGGATGTTGCAATCATTAAAAAGATTCAACAAATAAAAGCAGATAGTGAAAGATAAATAGGAGCAGACTTCCTTATGACATAGTATTTAATCCAAATGGATATGAAGTCCTTTCACCTGCACCTTCAGTTAAATTCATAGAAGAGGTAGGACACCTAATTAAAGTAGTCGTGTAATGCTGTAGAGTTAACTGAGGCTTGTTTAGAAGAATTGGTTCTTGCCTGTGCCGTAGATTTCCAAATAAATGTAGTAACAGCAGGGGTCTGGTACAGGAAATAGGTGATCGTTTTGAAAAAAAACTGTGTAAATTCAGAGACGTGCAGAACTATTTAAAAAAAAAAAGCAGTATTTATTTTAATTTAGGATTTTGAAGATGTTTACAAGCAGGCGGTCTAACGAATCCATGAATGACCTGAGTTTGTTTTCAAAGCATATTTAAGCTACAATGAAAAAGTGAGAAGGGGAAGTTGAGTTAGGTGACTTCTTCCTGTATGTTTCTGTGATGCTGTTGATCTTTAGCGGGAGTTTTCAGAAGTCTGCCAAAAATGTTATTTACACAGATCTCCCGCAGAGCCCTTAGAATGAAAGGACAGTCCAGCTTTTTTTATTTATTTATTTTAATAACAACAAAGTTCATCTTCTGACTGCCTAATGAACTGGAAAAAATAAAAACGTGAAGCTTGAGGAAACAAAATATCTTTATGCTCAGTCTATTTTGAGCTCAAGGATTTGATAAAAAAAAAAAATCTCAAAATATATGGGTGTAGTAGTGGGGAGAGGAATTCTCTGTTTACAAGTCTTCAGCACAAATACAGACGTCCACAGGGCACTGGAAAATGCCAATAGGTCATCAAAAAGCTTTTATGTATCATGGTTGTCAATGCTGATTGGAAGTTTACCTGTCATCTATGGGTGGAATCTCTAGCTTCATAAGTAAGGCAAGAAATCTAGTTACCTTTTGTTTTGGTTTTGATTATCACGCATCCTGGTATTGATTGTGCTTTGGGAGTTTTTGCTGCTTTGTTTTTTCCCCCCAAAATACTAAATCGTTGCTGCAATTGATCAACAAACCACATGGCTGTGAGAACAAAATTTGAGTATAAATTAAGATGAAAACAAAACTGGACAGTGAAATACCTTAGCACGCTTCTGGTTTGCTGCTCTGGTTGCAATTTCTGGCTTGTAGGGAGAACTCATTTCTTACTTAGTGGGTTGAGTTTTTTTGCACATGAGAAGAAAAAACATGCAGTGTGTGGCTTTTTGATCAATAGTATCTAGTACTAGTCCATCCAATTTACAAACATTGAGAGTATGACTTAGGATGACCTCAGGGGAATTCAAGTGATTTGTAAGGCTCGGGCTGGATCTCTAATCAGGGTTGAATTGCTTCGGTTAAGCTGTACTGCAGACTCCATTTTTAAGGCTTTACAAGGTGCGAGACTCAGAAGCTGCCTGTGTTTGGGCATATGTGAGCAAGTAACAACACTTCTCAGATTGCTTGGGTTAGGGGGTTTATATAGGTAGTCAGGAAAAGTTTACCCCACGTGTCAAACATGAGTTTTGTTCTAGTAGCAGAAGCTTTCCAAGAACAAGATGTGTCCGTATCGTCACAAAAGGAGCTCCAGAAGAAGACAGACCTTTATCAGCTTCAGAAGGTTAGGCCTGCGTACGCTTTACTGACTAGTTACTTAACTGAATCTTTTAAGATGTTATTGTCCGCAGTTAGTTTTTCCCAGCTTGCTTGAACTCTGAGTAAAGGTTGTGTATAAGTAACTCTTCTTAAAAATTAATAAGTATCAACTGTATGTGTCAGGCTACCTGATGCATAGAAAATATCTGTCATAAACTAGGATTTTAAAATACAAATTAGGGGGGTTCTTCTGATTTAACTTGTAAATTGCACGTTCTGCCTAACACTATGAATTTCCCAAACTCCTACCGGTTTGAGACTGAATACACTGGCCTAAATACAAATAACTACACGATCACACTTTCAGACATCATCAGTGAAGATGTGCCAGCAAAAATGAATTATACATGTTAAACATATAGATTGTGTTCTCCAGAGAATAAGTGCCTCCCATGTAGTTTTATCCACCACTTTTTTTTTAAAGAGTTTGTTGGACTTGAAGGAATCAAGGCGGTCAAAGAAACTGACAAAGTTTGAAACGCTTCGTTGTGAAATTATTGACTATATAGACAGTCTTGTAAGGTGAGCTTTTCCATTTTATATTCTTGCATTAGTTTGCAACATAAGTAGCAACAGAAGTTTTGCTAACATGTTGATCTTGTGAAAATTGTGTCTTGGTCCCTGTGGTATGAAGCACTTTTTGTTTTTTTCTTTCCTGTTCTTTCTTTGATGAGGGCACTAAAAATAATAATTAAAAAAAACCTCTGTTTTTCATAGATTAGTAGAAGTAATTGACACATGAATTGAATAGCTTAATTTGGCTACAGAAAAAAAATGGAGGACTGGCTATATCTGGCAAAGTCCAGAGTTTTACCCTAATCTTTGCTGATCTGTTCTACTTATGAAACTACATAGATGTCAAGTGTGATATCCTATCCATTTTGACAACTGTTTTGGTAAGCAAGACACAGCAGATAGATAGGGTTTTGGAGGCAGCTCTGCAACAGAAAATGTGAAAGGTTTGGGGTAGGGGAAGAGATGAATTAAGTGATTTGTTAATTATAGAGCACTGGGGGGGAGGGTCAGAGAAGCTAACAGAAGTACGAGTGTGCCAAGGAAAAAGCTTTGAATTCAAAGACAAAGATGAGCAGAGACTCATCAGGAGGCCCCAAGATGGATAAGCAAGATCAGTTGGAGTAGAGTATATGACTGGTGTTCAAGTTTCAGCTGCTGCCCTTCGTTTTGAATTTGTCAGTGGCCCTGGTAGGGTTCTACTCTAAGTCTATTAGATGTAGAGTTGCTGATAACTGACTTCTCTGCTTTAAAGTTGATTTCAGCACTCTTCAGCTTGTTTTTTTTCAGAAATTTGTCAGCACTGGTTGGGAAACACACATTCCTGTAGTTTTTTTGACTGCAGTAGATTTCTGTTGTTTCCCTTAAGGTAAAACTTGTCTCTCCTCTCCTTCCCGAATACCCTCCTGTTACTTTTTCAGAAATTACCTTGTCCCTGTAGACCACAAGACTCTGCATGAGATAGTGTATTTCAACACAGCCAGTGTTCTCCGTGAGCACTTGAATGCTGCCCCGAGGACTGCACTTCATACGGCTTTAAATAACCCATACTGCTACCTGAAGGTAAAGAAACAAGTGACTTGTCTGTGGTGCTGGAGTAGCTTCTGAAGGCTACGCATGAGGAAGAAGCGTAAGGCTTAGTTTTGCCGTTTCATGAAGCTTGGCACACATTCAGCTGTTTTGCAGAGAACCAGCAACTTAGTGTTGATAAGCAACTGGGGACTTACTTGCAGAGGCCTAGGGGATCTGTCTGGCTATGGAAAAAGTTCTGTATGAGGAATCCATTTTCCAGAGCCTGTTCCACTCATGACCTTTTCTTTCTCCTGTAGATGTAGCAGAAAAGGCATTTTGTTCTCTGTTACAAATGGGGATGACCATCCATGGGGAAAAATACCGTGTCTGTGGCTCTTTCCAGAAACTTTCTTTTACAGGGGTGGTGCTTAGTCCTCACTGTGTAGACTTCTTGTAAGGTGAAGGCTGTGTTCAGGTGGAGTGATGACATGAAGAATAGCTTAAATACAGCATAGTGAAAGGAGTCCTTTGTTCTTCTTTTCGCATGTATTTCAATATACGTTGTGTGTTGACATCCTCTCTTTTCCAAGTCCCAGGGAATGATTGGCATTGATTCTGTTAGTTAACACTGGCCTTTTCTAGACAAGAAAAAAAAGCAGCTCCTTTTCCACTTCTTTCATATATCAAATTCACAGGATCACCAAAAGAAAGAAATAGAACAGGATTTGGAACAGAAGTGAACGTACATTTCTTTTTGTCCTTCATTAGAGATCCTACTTGAAGTTATCCTGGTACCCTAGTATTTCCCTTAAAAATGATACTACGTTTTTGAAAAAAACATTGTCGCCATATCTGAGTGATCATGGTGTTATCTGAGTCAAAGCCAACACTTAATCAGGAATCATACTTGATAAAGATCCATCTTTGAAACCTACAAACCCAATTGGAATTGGTTTTGTTGGCACTATGCCTCTATTTAATTGAGGACTGTCAGTTTTGCCGTGTGCCGGACTTATTTCTAAACCCACTTCAAGAGTTTATTTGTGAAAACAGTAGGTAACAAGTGGGCTACCCTTGGAGACCTAATATGAACCTCAGTCATGTATATGTTTAGAAAATCTGTTAAAATGTAGATTAGGAGAGCTAGCAAAACCTACCTATTGATGTGTTTAATAAGTATTCTCTTTGATGAGCTAACAGGATTTAAAGCCCTGTGTCATCCTGCACTTTGTTCTTTGACATACTTTAACATACTTCTGATGTTTTCCGAGTAGATTGTGAAGCTTTGACATCATAGTTTCTAACAGCAGTGGTATTGGCTGAGTACCTTGTTTAGCATTTTAATTCCTATGAGTCAAAGACATTTTTTTAATTGTATCCTTGACTTCTGCAAGGCTTGTTCTTTCCTGGGCCATGACCAGAGCAAAGTTCTCTAGAGCTGTTCCTTCCAAAAGTCTAGGACAAAAAGGGATCTGCTTCAGTGAAGTACCAGCAAATGATTAATGCGGTGCATTTCTTGCAGGAATACAGTCCAGTTATTTATTTAGCAAAATGTGAACAAAGGATCACACTTACCCTGAAGGAAAACAAAAAAAAAGGGAATTCTGTTTTCATTTATCCCTTGAAAATTCAACAATATCTAGCAAGGCACTGTTTAGCATTGTGTCAGCACAGGAAAATCTGATTTTGGATCTTCCTGGGGTTTAGATGGTCATGGAAGTTTTGTTCTTGACCTTGGATAAGAAGGGCAGTTTTCCACATTGATCTCAAGAACGAGCCCTGTTACCCATGAAGATACTTTGATTGCTATGAAATGAAAATCCTCAAATTGCAATTGAGCTTCCGTATCAGGGAAGGGCTGCTAGCATTTGGTCCTTGGAGAAGACAGTAACACTGATTCCAGGGCAAGGTAAAAAACAGTCTGTCCTCTCTGTAGCCTCTGGGGGAGGTAGGGTGAAGCAAGAGAAACCGCTCATCAGCCGTGTTCTAAGTTGCTCCGACTCCCATGTTTTTTCTGAAACAGCACCTCTGTGCTGTACATATGGTTTCACAAATGGCTGCTCATTCTAGGGCAGCTTCCTGCTTGTCAGTCGAGTTATCTTCTCTTGGGGAGAATGCGGGTGCTGCCTCCTCAGGAAGCTGAGGTTTCCCCGCATGTGGCTGCAGCTCCCTCCCACCATGCTGTAAAGACTTGGCCTCGTTACCAGAAGTGAGGTGGAATTCTGCTGGGTGCTGGCAGAGACCCTGCAGTGCCAATCAGTAATATCTTCCCTGGATCATTCTTGACACTTGAGTGTGGTCCCAGCTAGATAGTAATTTCTACGGATGAGCCTGTTCCAGGAGAGTGCAGTTGCTCTAGAAGTTGCATCCTCTCTTGGGTGTGATAACTGTTCTCGGCCTTAAGATGAGAAAATCAATGCAAAGCGTAGGAAGCCGCAGAGTTGGGAGAAGTAACAGAGGGGAAAAGAAAGGCGTGGGGCTTTCTTTAGTGATCGCTAGATCAGCCAGGAGGTGTAACTTCACCTATGCTGGTTAGTTACACAGTAGGATTTGATACTATTACGTTACACTCCTGAATTAGAGTCTGGTAAATTCACGTCTGGATTGTAACCTTTGGAGGGTTTAGCCATTTTACTCCGAATTTATCTGGAGACCATCTGGACTGAACTGACAGGCATTAACCTAATGGCTGTAGCTTTTGTGTTCCTTGTACAGAGTAAACTTGAAAACTGATAGGAAATTGTGAAATGTTTTCTAAGTGCCGGAGTTCAAACTAAATCTGCCTCGCAAATTTGCAGGAGTTGAGATCAATGAAAGGTAAGCTAGAGATTCTTGAGCAAAGTTATACTCTTTGCCCAGCTTTCTTGAAAAACATTCATTTATGAAGGTATCCTTGCTAAGGTTTGATAGACTTCCCAAAAATAACTTGCATGTTGTACTAGCATATGAAGGCATTTTAGCAAAAATTTCTGCGAACTGAAAGAATGATTAGTGGGTGTTGTCATGTTAAGAGAGCTGACTTCTCAGAGTTCATGAAACTGAAAACTGGAAAAAAAAATCATGCACTGATACAAGATGTTGAAAATTTCTGCAGCTCTACAGAGACTTCAGCTTCTGGCTTAAGTGGCTTTTTTTCCTTCTGAAGTAAATGGTTCACTGCTGATGACCTTAATTTCCTGACATTCAGGACAGTTTGTGAGAAATCAGACATTTGCCTTCTTCATAGGTGCCGAGTTTCAAGCCAGAGAGAAATGATTGTTACATTTCAAAGATAAAACTGAGATGAGAGAAGCAATTTTGCTTTTTAGTACATCTGTAACAGATCTATACTAAGACTTCCTCTTTCTTTGGAGGGGGGCACTTCTATTTTCTACGTGGTATGCAGTCTAAGGCAAATCATGACAAGTTTCTTCTCCTGAACCCATAAACCAGACCATTTCTTTCTGATACGTAAATAGAACTAGAAAAAGAATTGGGGAAAAGCCTAATTAGATAATAATTCATCAGAGACTGCGTAAGCGTACAAAATTGTAGAGGGAACACAGGAGTGAAGCAGTTGGGTTTTTTAATGATATATTTTCTTATTCCCCTGAATTTTAGTTTAATGTTTCTTTGTACCATCAACTTGCCATTAAGCACACAAACGTTTGGTTGAAATACCTACCATGTGAATCTCCTATATCCAGCTCTAGAGATTGTTTACGGTTAAAAACTGATCAAAGTTTCTGCCTTTTTTTTTTTTTTCATTAGAATAAAGCTTTGAAAAGTGATGGAGGAAGCATTTCTAATAAAGCCCCTGACATATGCATAGTGTACAAGCTTCATCTGGAGTGTGGCAGACTGATTAATCTCGTCGATTGGTTAGAGGTACGTGACAATGCAAACGGTGCTGTTACCTGCCTTTTTTTTTTTTTTATCTTTATGCTGCATGTCTGCTTTTTCTTTGGTCCCCCTTTTGACAGATTCAACACAGCATTCCTCAGTCCCTGCCTCCAAGAACATCCTGTTAACTCCAATCACCAGCCCGCAGTCTTCCTCCAACTACTGTGAATTGTTTATTTTCAGCATTTTTACCCTGTGATGAAAATCTTTTACTTCTGTTTTATGCTCAGCACGGATCAGATTTTATGCTTCACAAAGCTACTTTCCCCGCTTCCCCCTTTGTTTTTAAGCATTCTGTGACACTTTTATGGAAACAGGCAAGTGCTGCCGCTTGGCAAGCGTGGGGCTCTTGGAGAGCATCCTTGTGCTAGGGCAGAGAGGTTCTTCTAGCCTGATACCTGCTCTCCTATGGTAACCAAAAGCAGAGTGTATAACAAGAGCACATACATTAATTTGATACATTCTCCGAGTACTCCCCAGCTAACAATCACTGTTTAGCTCTAAAGTTGGAATGATTTCTCTGTACTTCGTTAAGCTTACCTAGATTATCTTACCAAAATAACTTTTTAGCAACCACAACATCCTCTGGCAAGAAATTCTGTAGCTTAACTACATGCAGTGCAGAGGACACACATTTTACTTGTGTGTTTTGTTTGCTGCTGCCTTGTTTGTGTATTGGAAATAAAAGTGGAAAGAAGATTCCTAGCCAGCTTCTTGCTGTCCCTCAGTTTTATGGATTTCTTCACAGCTAACTTAGGGCCTGCATTTTTCCAGAACGTTTTAGCAGTCTCGTTTATGACAAGGTTTTCCAGTTCTGTATTTTTCCTGAGAATGAGTCAGGGACCAGAGCTGCATTGGGATTTCAAATGCAGGCACACGAGTTCATAGAGTGATGTCTTTCATTCGGTATTGCTGCCGTGGAAATCTGTAACCTTGCTTGCTCTTTCAGTTGCTGCTGAACTGATGTTCTCATGGAGCTACCATTCCAAGATCTCATTCCTCCTGAGTAACAAGTCATCAGCTCACAGCTCATTATTTTATATGCAGTTCTGTCTGCCTATGAAATGTATTTAAATCTGTGCTGCTTTTCTCTTTCTAGGCTTTCTCAACTGTGGTGATGGCAGCTGAAGGACAAAATGCAGATGCAGCTTCCTCAGACCAGGTGGATGATGTTATCCAGTATCCTTTCTCATTTCTCTTGAGTTTGTCAATCAAATGCTTACAGGATTAATGAACCAAGATTTTTTAAATACAGCTTCACATGCACTGATAACTAACTCCAGGGGAAAAAAA
>VWZK01005434.1:130257-153093 GCA_013396935.1 Baryphthengus martii | reverse complement strand
AAAAAAAGAGATGACTAGTTTAAACAGCCATAATGTACTGAACATGTCACAGTGTCTCTGGAAAGGCCGTAAGTTCTAGTAACTGAGTTGAGAATTTTAGTGCCCACAAAACATCCCTTCTGCCTTTGTCCTGATTCTTAAATGAGATCTGCAGAATATTTCAAGGCTGAGCATTAGAATCAAAAATCAGGGCTACAACAGTAGTGCTGCCACAGAGAAGAGATGAATAGTTGTACCAAAGGCAGCTTAACTAGAGGAAGGATATTTATACGCTTTAGTACTACACATAGTTTTCCTTTAGTATAAGGCCTTTTTACAAGCTGCACTGGTAAGTAACACAAAACTAAGTTAACTCAGGAATATAGAGCTGTGTGTCAGGAAGGCAACAAGAAAGCTATAGTGAACAGTAAGTAAAGAAAAGGTAGTGCTGTTTTAAGAAACCTCAAAAATAAAAATGTAGTATTATCTATCTTCCCTTATTTTTTTGTCAAGGGACATGAAAGTATAAATACTTTCTCTTCTGAGGCTACAAAATTAGCATCTTCATAAGTTTTAAGCTTCTTAGCGGTGGGGAAAGGAACTCTTCCTTTCTTGCCACCTTATATGCATACAGCAGAAGAAGTACTGATTAGATTGCAGATTTGTGCTTCTGTAGGCAAATCTCTGCCCTCGATTTCCAAGAGATTCAGTGTGCAACATAATCCCTTGTGTAATCTGTGCTTACCGTGACTTACAAATCTTCCCCTCCCAGAGAGACCGGTGTCTCCATCGATGCGTGATTAAAAAGCATACTCCCTTTCCTTCACTGAAGTGTCCAGAGCTCGTTTTATTCGAGCCGTTTCTGAACTGGAACTCTTAGGCTTCATAAAGCCTAGCAAGCAGAAAACCGACCACGTGGCAAGGTTGACGTGGGGAGGCTGTTAATGCGCCACGGAGATCTTAATGAACCTGTTCTTTCTAACGTTGCGCAAGGGCTGCGTTCCCACTAGACCAGTCCCTGCTTACTTTGCATACTGAGTCAAAAGTCAACGATGACTGAATGTTGTGAGATACATTTTGAGTGCCTGGATAGGCTTGAATAGCAATGTTGTTTTTCAATACTCAGCCTCCCTGTGTAATGTACTGCTCCATTAATGCTCATGTTCCAAACACTGTATTGTTGTGCCAGTTTCAATCTTCTTTGATGTGTGATATATAACACTATACTGATACAATTCAGGCTAGCAAGCCAAAAGGACAACACTGGCTGTGTAAGCTACAGAAGTGATGAAGCAGTATTATTAACTTGCTTGCAAGCCCATGGGATTTGAGTCATCGTTATAAAATGCTTTCCAGATCCTTGAACTACAGATTTTAAAATAAATAAAACTAGAATGCTAAAAAAGACAATAAGCTTCCATGTTAACTGCTGCACATTCTTCAAACCAAACCTGGTTCTAACTCCCTGACAACTCCATGAGGAGAAAATGACAAAATAATTTTGAAGATACCAATTTTTGGTCTTTCAGCAGAGCAAAAAGCAAGACTGTTTAAATAATTCCCTTTTTCTAGTGAAGGTGATTAGTACTAGCTGACTTTTGCTGCCAGGGGAACTTGTGTCAGCACAGACTAAATGAGAACATGGCACTTGGGCACGCTGGAGAAGGTACTAAAATCCCCATCTAAAGTACACACTGTAACTTTTCTCTGCTGAGGATGTGTGCTATACGCAAGCAAAGGCAACAGCTGGGTGAAAATACTGAGTAGTGGCTGAGCATGTTAAAGCACCGCTCATCTGACAGACCTGCAGTCGAAGAACCTTCTCGGCCACTTGGCCTTGCAGCGAGCAAGCCCATGATGTGCTCTGAGCTTCTGCCAGCATGGAGCAGTGCCCACACCTCAGCACACGTCACCAAGGCGGAGTCCTTTGTAGAGAATGGACTGCACTGCCTGACAGCTACTTCTGATTTGGATAGGCCAAAGAGCTGCTGTTCTGGGCTTAGAGTCAGTCACAGATCAGTGCCTGATAAAAAAGCCACAAATGAAGTGCTGCGCTGAAGTGCTGCAAAACTCTGGTCATCGCTGGAGTCCTGGCCCCCATGCAAGCCGAGGTGAAGAAAACCCTACATCTCATTCCACATACTGGCATAACACAGGTACATCCTAACCAGCCTGATCTTTTTTCCTTCAGCACTCAAAAGCTACACTGCAGATATTACTGCATTAAGTGACTGTGTTTATGCTGATGTCAATGTCCAGTGTTTTCCAACCATGGAAAAAGCCTTTGAAACCGAAGGGGGGAAGCGGAGTTTCCCCCAGAACAGCATGCATGTCTGCCATACATTGATAAACTATCCCAAGGGCTGCAACATACGCATTTCAACAATATGGGTGGAGACTTCAGATCCGACTTATCACCTAGGAAAGGGCTGCAGTTAGAGAAAAGTGTTTAGACTTTGTCCCTCCCAGCCTACTTAAAAGCTGAACGGTGATTACTTAATTCTGAAAGACTCTATTTACCGCTAAAAAACTCCCAGACTTCCTCAGTTGACAAGAGAGGATTACAAACTTCACTTGTTTACTATCTGGGGCATTTAAGTGCTGCTCTTAGGCCATGTTTTCAGCTATCATCAGAATTCAGACGCTCTCACTTGGTAGCACAACTGGAAACGATAGCCTGGAGTGCTGGTGATGGAATCGCCTGCATAAACCAGATCTGTACTGGGAGGAAGGGGAGAGGGAGGTGGGAATTCCTGTTACAAGAACCTGTAACTCCCCAGGCTGTTTACACAGAAACATACGTAAGATAGGTTAGGCTTGTTTTAAATACTCTAGGAGAGGGTAGGAGTCATGTATTTTCCAATTGCTGTAATTGCAGGGGCACAGTAACACTTCCTGCTGTACTTAAGGGAGGGCTGGTTCTAAATGTTGCCAGGCACATGAAGAGGCTGAGGAGGGCGAGTAGTTTTATCAGCCTTTGTACGCCCCTCCACCCTCCACTTGAGAAATGCAACGGGGAAAACTCAAGAGACTTTAGGATCGTGGTGGAGCAGTTACAAAAGTTCCTCTCTTCCACCAAGACAGGGCTGAACAAATTCCATTGTTCCTCACTCCGGAGACCAAGTGAGGGGACCCACATCAAAGTGGTGGTCTTTCTATGTACAGCTTTCAAGCAGCAGAGAGGAAAAGTGAGCAATTTCAGTAGGAAGGGGTATGCTAAACAGCCCTTCTCTGTCCTGAACCTCACCTACTATCTTGACAAATGAAAGGTGGCAGCCAGAGCCAAATGTCTCCCCCATCTGCAAAAGGACATGGAGTGCTCCAGGCAGCCGTCCTCTGCCACCTGCCTGCAGCCTCACCCCACACAAGGTAAGCCTACACCACCTAACCTCCACCTTTGGAAAGTAAAATACTGAAAGAGAAACAAGCCTCAACAGCATGTGGCTTTTAATCCCCAAGTGTGCAGGCAACATGACATTAAACCAAAAATTAATGGTTAAGGGCTGTTTCTTCCCTTTAACAACCTGATTTTTGAAGCTGAAAGTCACACGTTTCCTGTGCTGTATCTCAGGATCAAATCTAATCCAGTACTTGGCACTTCAGACTGCAAGATGCATAAATGGGAAACACTCTTTAGGAAGTACAGTGCAATTCCACGTTCTTCAGCAAGGAGGGTACGAAGGTTGCACAGTTGAACTGAACAAATCTGGATATAAATTTCATCCAGCTTGACTACAAAGTCCAACCCCTGAAGAAAGGCAGAGTCCTAGCTGCCTGGCAAGAGCCTAACACCGCTAAATGCCGAACCAACATCAGGAACTGCAGAGACACTACAGCTATGAAAAAAGCACCTTCTGCTTTTCCTCCATTAACGAAATTCTGGTGTTAGAAATCTAGGTAACACCAGGCTTTCTGTTTGCAGATAATCTGGTTATATCTTGGAAATTTTACATTTGGCTCTTCTCATGTAATTTATTTTACTACTTTTTGTTGTGAATATTCCAAACTCACCCTCACATACCCTAGCTGAAATACACAGACAGGGGATTTCAACTTTAAAATGTTAGTTTCTATAACTGTCTACATAGTAAATAACAAGTTCCACAGATATTCTAGGAAACCACCTCTGTCTGCAATGTTCATTGAAAGCAAACAGGACAAAATAGAAAGACATTTGTACTGTGGTACCAGCTCTGAAACGGCAACAACGTCAGGCCTCACCTCTGAACTGGTAACTGTCTCCTATTCTTCAGTAGCCGCATCTTTCAACAAAGCTACTGCCAAAAATCAGACCTGAAAAGTTCACTTTTGTTTGAATAGTTTACCATTTTTCTCTACTGTTACAAATGCTGTTCTTTGACACCTGTTTACACTACTGGTTTCAAACACAAACTTGCTAATTTTCCTTTTATCTTGGGAGTCTACAACAGCAGTAACAGAGAAGAATAAGTCAGGTGCCTGGAGAAGTCAAACATTCATCCTCATTTTTCATCTCAGTGAATGGCTTCCAATACAAAGATCACAAGCACTGGTTCATAAGTGCACGGAGTCTTAATACTTTACTAGCCTTGGTGATTTGTTGGTTTGTTTTTTTTTTTTTTTCCCTTCCCCACTATGGAATCACAGAGAGAAATCCTTCCCAGTTCCCAACTCAGGAATTGGAAGAGTTTGCACAAAACACAGTTTCTAACCAGAGCCTGCTAAGCAAGGTCTTCCTGTTTGAAGATTGCAGAGGCAGATCTCAAGCATCATCAGCATGTAAGACTGCTGGAATCTCCTTCCTTTCTGACCTTCAAAAATGCTGAATAATCTTATGGGTATATGCTTTCATACCTAGATACAAAAATCAACACACAGTCAGGATGTACGTGCTTGCTTTTTAAGTATATAGTAACTGAGATCTGCTTGAAAAGAATTTACACATCACTACCTTAAAAACCAGTTAACCAAGACCTTTGGTTTCACTCTGTTAGATTGCCACTACCTGTCCTCAGCTCGCTTTGGTTTTGGGTAGACTGCAGTTACGTACGAACTGCAAAAATACTCTAAAACGCGGCCACCACAAAATGTAGTGCCAAGAATTCAGTAGTTACTGAATCTTACCCATTTCTATTTGACTCACAGTCTTCTAACAAGGCTCTGCAACGCAGGTTTGGTTTTAAGCACCAACCTGCTCCACAAAACACCCCAGTTTTCCTACTTTTTTTTTTTTCCCCAAGAGTGATTAAGCAGCCAACCATTTTCTTGCTAAAGAGTCAGTGTTAGAACAAGCCATTCACATTCAATTAATCACATCAGATACTGGCACCGAGATCAGGAAAATGAGACAGTTTAAAGTTCAAGACGGAACAAGCAGCAGCATCAAAAATGGAAAATTTCAAAGAATGCAACCTCGCTTTCAAACCAGGCACAAATGAAGCATACCACAGCTGTGATGCATAAGCACCCATGGTGGCATCATATTTAATCTGCCAGGAGACTGTTTATTATGCATTAATGTGGAGCAGCACAAGAGTGGCTGGGTGCTAACATGACATCAGTTTCTATTCCAAATAACCCTTAATATCCCAAAGGAAAAGGTAAGCTGAGACATAGACGATCGCAATGGCTGGTATCTTAATTCTACTATCTCAATTTCTCAGTGAGGTGTACACACATTTTGATCAAGTCAGGACAAAAATCTAGTAGAACACAGCAGATACAGTAGATGTATCAGGATGCAGGAATTTGGGTAGTGGTCCACCTAGAAGCAGTGGTTTTCCTACCCTGAGCAAGAGAACAATGAAAGGAGGTCAAAAAATGAGCAGGAAGAAGAGAGACCGAGAACCCCAAGACGGACAACACAAGTTGCAGCCCTTGATAGTTTTGTTTTTATCTTCAGCAGCAGAAGACCTGAGAGGGAAGTCTAGCAGAGATTTCCTCTGAGATTGTGAAAATACAGTAAAAAAATAATGAAAAAAAAAAAGCGCCAGGTATTTAGGTAAGATACATGTCAAGAAAGCGAGCAGAAAATACTCTGATACCGTGGCAATGTGCCTAATTCTGAACCTGTAAACTCACTTTTAATTAAATAAATTTTGCTAAGAACCAGAGCTCATCACGTGGCTTCTCTGATATCAAAATTGCCAGCAAGAGCCAGTTAACACGTGCATCTACCAGCTGAAGTTCCAATGACATTTCAACCAAATTTGAAATGGTACAAAGATCTGTTATTACGCAACAGACTCCCACTTAACCAGATGCTGATAGTAAGTTGGAGAAGACAAGAGTTTATAATCAAAGGATTACTTTGAAACTGCTTTAAAGTCCCCTGAGCAGATAACCCAAATCATGCGGTAAGCAGTACTTCTGCCCCACAGCACACACAGATCTGGACTTGCTATGTGGGAACTTTTCAGGAATTCAGACAGACTCAGAACTGCACAGGCAGCAGCAGCCAGCACCGACACAGCAGTCTGGAAAGAGCTGAATGCACTCAACAACAAACTCCTCAAAACCCTGAACACACCTTCAGCTCTCCCAATAACTCTCGAGTTCCAGGTTGTGGTGCAAGCCTCAGCTCTATCTTATGAACAGATTCCCTTTGATGTGTCATTTAAGTCTGAAGGAAGACGAGTGCAGTTGTTTGAGTTGGCTGCAGGAAGTTAAATCAACAGTTTGTCACTTCTGTACCAAAACGTGCTTCCACAAGAGGGAACGATACAGCCAATCTAAACACGGTTTCTTCACCTCTGAAGAATAAATTACCTGAGATTTCCATCCACCTCCTCTCCTGATCTAAAATTCTGGCCCACCCACTACTGCTAGTAAATGAAGTTTTCATTTAAACACTCAGATTTAAGTTTATTCATACACAGCAAAAGTTCCACCTGCATATTAAAACCAAACAGATTAGAAGTAAATGTTTTATTCTTCCAACTAAATTCCAGTACTACAAGGGCAGTAAAACAATGATACACTGAAAAATTGCAGCAATAAACATTTGTTAAAGACTGATAGAATAAATAAAAACTACAAAAATGAGAAATCATATAAACCCATTCTTAACCCCCAAAAAAGTCATGGAATACAGAAATGCCCTCCTTCACTATTTCACAGGCAGTACTGTGGGCTATTTGCTTTAAATTGTCCTGGGATTACATTCTAACTTAACTGTGATTACAGCTTTGTTGTAGTGCACAGTTATGAAAACCACACTAACTTCAGTCAGAAGTGTCATTCTACATTTTTATTTACACAACCAGTGAAGGGCAACTTCTAGAACACCAGCTTTAATCCTTTTTCAAACTCATTAACATAAGAAGCCAAATTGTAATGATATAGCAAATGAGGCCACTGGTATTATTACAGGTAGCAAAGGTCCACATCCAGGTGGTATTGACATCAGGGAGCACTCCAAAACCAGTTGCTGCATAAGAGTGGTTGCCACTGACAAAAGCTTCGAATAACCTGTGTTTACGGGGGGGGAGGGGAATATGGCATTGCTGCAAGTCTTTACTGGGACAGCTTGCAACAATAAAACGGGGTGTACAGGGCAGCCCACATATGCAGACAGTGTGATTCATGAAACATCTGGAAAGAGGAAAAAAAAACAAGAGTTAATGATGGAGTCAATAAACACCAGCTCAATCATAAATATGCTACGGCAGTATCAAAACCCGCTTCAAAAATAGAAACCCACCATGTTACAGGAGAGAGCTCGAGATGTTTTAAACAAAAGCTGCGTTTTATCTCGCATCTTCCTTCCAACCTCAGCCTAGCTGAAGCTTAACAAACCGTGACCATTTACAGTATTGACCGCTGGGCGATTTAACGCCGCTCGAGGAACCTGAAGAAATAGATACTCACAACTGGCAGGCTGTTCTCCATATCGTCGCATGATTTGATCATGCGTGAACTTCACAAATGCGTCGTATTGTTCTGCAAGCATGAAGCATTAGAACAGTGAGCATATTACGTTTAAGGCAAGCTGAAAAATAGTCAACACTACTTTTCCATACAAACAAATCAAGTTAAACGTGCATCCACTAACAGCAGTTTTAACTGTACACAGTTTGTAGCTGCCGTTTCCCTTTCACCCCCAAGAACAATGCAGCACGTGAGCCCTTAATTCAAGTACTTTCCCTTACAAACTTCTGTAATGGGAAATACAGTAATATGTTCAGAGGGAATTATGGTGCACGTACACAAAGACCTCAATACACCTAACACATGCTAAGCATCAGATACTGTATGTTGAAGTAATCAAGTGTGCCCATTTCAGATCCCTAATGGGAGCAGAGCAGTTAAGCAAATGTGGCATTAAGGTCAGTGCCAGGGTTGCAAATATAACCTCTCTCCGCTCCTATCACTACCAGATGTAAGAAAATTTAATTTCGTGAAATGGAAACACAAAGGTATAGGAAAGGAACTTGCTACAGTTAGAAATTCTTTTTGGTGACCACCAGAAAATCAAAAGCAAATGACAAACTAAAAGGATGAAATGCTGAGTGACTAGCACTTGACTATTTTCAAAAGCAGCCCCAACAGAAAGCACACAGTTGCCTGGACTTCACGAACACACCTACTGCATAATCTGAAATGAAATTCAGGTATTGACCGTATTCATTTGGCTTTGAACTAAGCATTGTTATTGCCCAGACAAATTATTCTTTCTACACGCACACACACACACAAATACATTCGCAATATTTTATTCGGTTTTAATGCTGCACTCAGCAGGATATCACCTTTCAGAATTAGGAAATTGAACAAGGAGAGTAATATCTACCAGATGCCGCTCCTCTCCATTCCCCTTCCTCCCTTGTGGAAAAATGCATGTGCAGCAATGTGGGGTGTTCTGAGAAAAGGGCAAGGTCAAAGAAGGCAATCTTCAACCAAAAATGCAGTTAGATTTGTAGTGGTTCCTAGTCCCACAGGTTTGCCCCATTAAAGTCCCCATCCTCTTGCAGGGATGAGCTTCACCTTTGAAGTAAACAGGGTATCAATAATCAGTTAAGTCGTGCAGCAGCAGCCCAAAGTATGGACCTGACCCAGGGATCTACGGACACTCATCCCTGACTGATGGGGCCTGGGTCATGGCAGCCAGATCCCCTCTGCCCAAGACCCCCGTTTCACTGCAGCTGACCGACGGCTTTTCAGAAGCCGTGAGGATCTTAGCCAAACAACAAAATAAGAAAAAGAGCAGACTGAAGGACCCGTTGCCCAGAAACCATTTCCAAAATTGACAGCAACTAGAACTTTTCCTAAAAGTATGCATTTAAAGGTCAGAAACCAACTAGCAAGCTTTCTTCTGTAAAGGTGTAAGTCAACGTACACAGCTGCTTTGAAGCATCATCATTGTTAAAACTATGGCTCTGGAAATTTAAAGAACCCATGGTTACTAAAAATGCTCTTTCTTGTGGCATTCAGATTTGGAAAGTTAAGCAGTCCAAAGGTAAGAGCAGCCACAGCGAACTGTTTGAAAATTTAAGTGAATACCTCTAAAGGTACTTAAGACCATTGTCATCCTATCTATTTTTAAATTAGAGAAGGGCAGATTTAGATTGGATGTTAGGACTAAGTTCTTTATCATGAAGTTAATGAAACACTGGAACAGGTTGCCCAGGGAGGCAGTTGAGGCCCCATCCCTGGAAATATTCAAGGTGAGGCTTGACAAGGCTCTGAGCAACCTGATCTCGTTGAGGATGTCCCTGCTCACTGCAGGGGGGTTGGACCAGATGACCTTCAGAGGTCTCTTCCAACCTAAACCCTTCTAGGATTCTATGATTCTGTTTTAAGCAGCCAAATGACATGAATACAAATATGATTACTATACTCTATGACTTGACCTTTAGTATAAAACCCTGGTTTTCACTAATTCCAGAAAAATCTGTAAAAAAATCTTGCAAACTCAAGGTTATGCTAACAGCAGTTTCAGGTGACAGCGGCAGGAGGGGAAATGAGGCACTGCAGTGATCCGAGTTTTCCATTTATCAAACATACACTCTGAACAAAAGGTAACTGTTCACAAAGAACATGAGAGAAGAAAAAACTACCTACAAGAAAACTGCAATTCAGAAGGGAATGAGGAAAGCGTCTGAGATCCAAGCATTCAGTGAAGTCATTTGAAAGCAGCTATTCAATTGAGATGTGTTACAGAATTTCCAGTTACATTTCCATTGACTTCACTAATTTGAAAGAATGAGTACCCCCTTACTGTACAAAGTTTAGAAAAGGATATAATCATTCTGTCAGTAGAAAAACATAATTAGCCTTCTACGCAAGAAGTTTCTAAATTCTTTTGGCAGTTTCTTTCTAAATTCCCATATAATGCTGGAAATGTTGGATTTATATATAGGATGCAGTAACATGATCTTTCCATAATACCTCTTCACATGACCACCATCGCAAGAACAAGTAAACCTAATTCATCTCACTGTAAACCACAACCTCCCAAACAGAAACCACTGCCCTCCCTTCGCAAACACAGAAATGTTCCCTTCAGGAGTGACAGATGGAGCACGTGTAAGGAACTCGGCCAGCAGGGTTTCTGCTTGTAAAGAAAGTACAAGTTTGTACTCAGTCTCTGGAAAAAAATGTAAATGTAATCTGGTCTTCAAATGGTTATTATGTTCATTGCTAACTGAAATGCATTTAAGAGAATGCAAGAAATTACCCAATCCCTAACACAGATAAATTAGAAGAAAAAAAAAGTCTAGAGAGTCCTAACTCAGTCTGAAGCAGGTTAAGAACATAGAAATGGAACATTAGGTCCAAAGCAACAGAGTCCTTAGGGTTCTAGTTATAGTTTTAAATAGATGTAGACTTAAGGGGGACCTAGAACGACAGCAATTTCTTGCATAGGAATGGCAGATCAGCAAGCCCAGAACATGAAGAGAGGCTCCTGTGCAGAGACACAACTGCCACAGGCAACTCACAAAACGGACAAAAGCCCGGTGACTTTCCGCATGGGCATGCCTGTAGAACGTTTTATTCTCACACCTGAAGAGATCTGAAAACTTTAATTCTGATGTGTTTTTAGGTGGGAAGCAAAACAGCCATGGGGGTTCAGAAGCAGGTTTACTGCCAAAGAGCGCACTCAGATGTTCGTTATCACCACACTAAGTATTAAGTTTGACACTGAATCATACTGTGAAGGCACCTACCTCGGAGTGCACCAAACTTCAGGTGCTCAGATGCTAGCAAGATACTTGGAAGTAGATGACTTCAACAACTAACAGAAATACTATATTTACAATGCTGTCATTAACACGATCCTTATGGAAAGGTAAATTGGCATCAGGCATCAAAAATATCAGCTGAATGATGGTGAAAGCCAACAATTCAACACAAAGCATCAGAAATGCAGCTGAACTACTGACGCTCAGGCAGACACCAAACATTGCTGGCAGCAGTGTAATGGTAAGCACTGGAAAGAGAAAGGGAAATCTTCGGTACTGTCAGCTTGCCAAATTCCAGAAAAAGGAAGTCAGTTCCCAAGCAGGGGAAGAAAAAAAAAGTCCTTCACAAAGAGCTCTTAAGCCAGTAGAATAGAAAGCCTTTCTTGCAAACATAATAAATAAATGAGGAGGAAATGCTCAATTCAGACATGATAACAAGAGAAAGTTCTATCTGAAATAAAACTACTGTTGCCATTTATTGGTAATATCCAGGAATCACAGTTTCTATCCAAGGCAGCACAGAAGAATAAAAACTATCAAAGAGACTACAGATCATTTTTTTCTGTTCTGTATGCAATCTCATTCCTTAATCAGATGAGGTAAGGAAAAAAAAAAAAAATACAGCATAATGCAAAAGTGATGAAAAGTTTTAAGTTTTCAAACTCAGCCTAACAAATTTTTTTGAGCTATAATATACCTGCAAGTTTTGTGGTCAAAATTTCTTCATACTCTTCACGGATTTTCTCTTCGCGTTCTTTCAGCAAACGTTCACAGATCATTCCAACTTGTCTGAGAGTAAACAGGGGCTGTTCTTTTTTCAATGGTGATGATGCTGCAGATGAAGTACCTAAGATTAAATATTTAAGCATATCAATTTACACTTACAAGTAGTCCGGAACCATTGTTATAATCAGTTTTCTTCACATCTTTTACATTAAATGAACTTCACAACACATTTGGAGAAGTCTTTCTCTACCATTTGAATACTTCTGAACACGTGAAATGAAGCAATTTACAATGGACAGTATGCATGGGTATCAAAACTTCCAAAGTGTTACACAAACACTGCAAATGCCATTTAAATTTCTTTTTATGTAAAAAAATACAGTACATTTGTGCAAAGGCAGCTGCTTTGCAAGAGCCTATTACAGTATCAGTGGCAGGGTATGCAGGATAGTCTCTTGAAAACAGAACAAGCTTTGTCTCCTACTGATTCCCAAAATGCGAAGTTACAATCTTCCCAATCAGTGCAAGTACTGCCAAAAAAACAGCAACTGGTGAGAACATGCCATAAACCACCAGATAACCGGGGAAAAATATTTACTCAAAGGGAATCTAACAACATATAGCAGAATTACACAGAATTTATTGCTAAAAAAAGCAAAAATTAACTGGTGAGAAGGTGACATAAACCATCAAATAACTAGAGAAAATTAGTTACGCAAACAGTCTAAAAACACAAAGCAGAATTACTCAGAATTTTCTGGGTACCTGGCAAAGCTGGTCCAGTAAGGAGAAATGCATGTGGCTGTGCATCAGTAGAACAACAAGGATCTGTCTGCTGGAAACTATTTTCTAAGTGTCTTCTCTTCTGCATGCGTTTGTACTCCTGTTTTATGTTGTACAGAATTTGTTCTAAAAGAAACACAGTAAAGAAATATAAGCCTAAAGTAATTACATTTCAGCATTTCACTTTATTTCCACTGAAATGACAAAAGCTAGACTCTTAAAACACGGCCTGCAAAACTCACCATGTTTTACCCTCAGATACAATGAAATTAACTAAAAGAAAGGTAACCTCAGACTGTTTTCACCAGAACACCAGCAAAAATATCGTTAGTTAAGGTCAGGTACTGGTGTCAGAGTATTGTTAACAAAAATAAATGGCGTAAGGCTAAAATTTAGGAACTGTCACCTATACACTATATATGTATGTGGAGAAAAAATAGGCTATAGCATTTATACTGGTATTTATCATCTTCCCTTCCTACATTTAATTTGCAGACATCTTCTTTCTCCCCAGATAGCGTTTATCATTCATACAGTTAAGGGTAACAAAAGAGTCCAGAATAAAATACGTACATGAAATACCATTCCTCTGTACAGTTACTGGCATATAGGCAAAGTGGAGAGGAAAACACAATTTAGATAGAATATGCACAAAGCAAGTACTGCTTAAAATCTCAAAGAATTGGAAACCAACAGGCAAAATGCAAAAGCCTTTCACATTTTTTACAGCCTCCGATCTACCCAAATAAACACAACGGACAAATCAATAGTCTCTTTTAAAGCAGTAGGGCAAGATGTAGTTCAGCATTTGATTGCACTGAATAAAATACAGCAAGCGCTTTTAATAATCTCACCTCCATTGTAGAATTACAAGAAAAAAGTAATCCTTGTAATAAAATTATCAATCCTGCATGCCTTCTCTCTTGAGATTCCACACAACAGAAGGCTAAGTACGCTAGTGCCCTTAACCGCATATCCTCTGCCAAAGCAAAATACTTTAACAAAAAGGCCGTTTTTCTGGTTTTTTTTTTTTACAGGAGACCTTCATAGGAGGAGACTTCCAAAGACTCTATGAAAATTCTTGCTTTCAATTGCATTTAAAACAAACAACCAAAACTCTGCAGGACTGGCCTCCACTGACACTTCCAGGCATTGAGCAAAGACAGCTTTCCAGAGCTCAGATATGTACGAAGCGGTGTGACTGTGTCAGAGTTGCAAAGGACTCTATGCAGCACCTTCCCAATTCTGCTCCACATTTTGCCAATACAATAACCACGAAAACTTCTCAACTAGTTTTCAGGTCTGTAAACAGTACACTATTGAGGTTCCATGTTCGAACATTTTCTACTAAGCAACCACGAGAGGCAAGTTAACTTCAGCCACAAGCTTATTCAGTCAGTGGCTGAAGACTATGCTAGACCAAGCATAAGTAAACATTTGCCAATTCCTAATTCAGAGGTGTAACGATCGTGATGGTTCTTTAATTCCGTAAGTCAGTCGGGAGGCTTCCAATTTGTAAGACAGCAAACTGTTTCCAGGCAACAGAAATACCAGCATTTGCAGCAAAGGAGCTTCTTGTTTGGATTTTGTCCATTGATTAAGGCCTCGGAGTTTATACATTTTCAGTCCCATGTCTACAGTGCTTGTACAATTTTCAGCTCTGTAAGGGAGATCAATAACTTGGTTCAAAGAAGCAGCAAATGTAAGATGTAATAAAGCAGCGCAGTGAGGAAAATAAGAAGGAAACTACAAGAAAGTGAAAAAACAGTACTCAAGGGTGACTAGAGGATTCATACTTTTTGTAGGGCAAGATACATACTACACTCCAGTGTGTTACAGAAATACATAAATCAGGTCAAACCAAGATGCACACAGGCTTCCAAAATTAAATAGGATCCCGTGTAGAGTATGTCACCTGCATACGCATCAATCAGAGCAGCCTTGCAACATTCTTAGTGAATGGCATTACAGTGGAAAAACACTACTTTTCATCAGAATTAAGTGCTGTTCTAAGCAAAGCAATACTGCCTAATTTTGAGTGGGAATCAAATGAGCTCATAAGATAACATCTATCCTAAAGCATGCCTACACCACAAGGAACGTGACTCCAAACATTCACACTGTATTTACATTAACTGAGGAATGAATGTAAAAGACCACGTGCATCTTTCACCATGACTACGCGGTCTTAAGCGTACTTTCCAAACTCCGTATGAACTGCAAAAACACCAGCCAAATTTTGAGTGTTAACAACTTTGATAAAAATCTTTCTACAGAAACATTCTCAAACCGCATGAACCACCAAAATCATTAAGAAAAAAAAAACAACAACTAAATAGACTCTGGTCAATGGATAAAACTGCAGGAGTTAAAACAAGTTTCCTTCAGCTCTAACAACCCCTGCAAATTAAACAGGCAATAATTCAGAGAAAATGTTGAAATATCAGCCAGAACAGAAGGCCTGAAAGCAATACAGGGCAGGGGGAATGACAATGTAGACAGGGAGGCAGCAAAACCAGTTACTGACTTTGGGCAAACAGTAACAACTGGGATAGAAAGTTAAGATCTCTGCATCAAGAATACATGATTCTATTCCAAATTATACTGAATTGTGAACAAAGATGTCTCAGTGATATTACAGCAATTTCATCTGTTTCTAATTCGGCAACACTTTTTAACTTACCATCTTTAAATCTTGCTCTGAAAATCAAAAATTCTCAAGAAACGCCACTGTCAGATACATTGGGAGATCCCCACCCTGACAAAACCACTCCAGATAAAAGTACAAAACCAAGAGAAGCAGCATGGAGGAGGAAACTATTTAAATATAACAATACACTGTCTACACTGCAAATAGCCATCAGAAGAAAAAAAAGGCTGAAAACTCAAGTCCTGACTGAAGTGTTCAGCACGTACATAACCTGGTTTGGTAAATGGTATTCCTCGATTTAGCCGAATTTAAGAGATTTAAGGCATTATTGCTCAGCACAGAGAACTAGACTACAAACTCTACTCAGTATGGTGCTGCCAGCAGGCAGGATGACTGTGAGAATGGTTCATCTCACACTCGTCGATTTTCAACGTTTGTGAAATGGAGATTAATAGTCTAGAAAGACAAGTTTAACGTAGCACCAAACTGTTCAATGACTTCTCATGTGAATGATCAGACTAGTAATGCTTCAAATTAAGCGGGCTCATTTTTGCAGCAGCAAAGACTGAGCAGACACTTTTATTAACATACAGTGGCATAAAATCTTTGACTTTAAACATTTCACCGTGAAGTGAAATGTAAGCCTGCAAATATTTATGACTGACTTTAAAAGAGAATCTGAAGGCCAAATTTAATTAATTCAAACAATCTAAGAGAGTAAGAAAAGCTGCTAAAATGCATGACTTCATTTCTGGCATTTTCAGTTTTGCTTAATAAATGCACAAAAATACATCTGATGAACAGATTCTGTTCAAAACAGCTTTTATAGCATCTCAGCACTTGAAAGAAGCCATGAAATACTAAGGCAGACTTTTGAACAACATCTATATGGCAGACATCTAACTGCAAAGCCATTTAAAAATCTGGCCCAGTTAAACAAAGCTTAGAGTTAGCAGATCTCATTCTCCAACCTAGTTTTGCATCCAGAAAACCTTCCTGCCCTTTCAAGTTCAGTTTCTTAACCTCCTTTACTTCCAAATTAGCTCTGACTATTCTCACCGCAGCTGACAACTGAATTAAAATGTGCATTTAACTGATGTCAAACACAGGACAGTTTTAGGTATTCCTCAATGTGGAGGCCCAGACTGCCCTTTTTCAACAATGACACACATTTTAATTAACAAATTATTTTATATATAAAAATCTAGAATCTGAAAGTGCACTCTTTAAAGAAAATCTAATCTAAGCAAGCTTCTCTAAGACTGTAAAACTGAAGTAAGAACTTGAACTCATTACCTATTTCCATCAATGACTTGCATCGATCTTATAGGTGCTTAAGTTCAAATCAGACAATCATTTCATTTCTGTGATGACAAAAAGAATGAAAGTATTTAATATGATCCAACATACATCATTGTGGCCTACCCTCAGTTTCTTTTTCCTTTCATTTTATCCCCTGTGCTCATTTCTTACTGGCCAGAGGTACCTCTGAAGGCACAGACCGAGCTAACAGGAAGCACTGGGCCAGAGAAGCTGAAAGTGAAAATCATGCTTGCTCCATCTAGGGTAGCAGCAAGAACAAGCCACACTGTTAACACACCAAAATGAATCAGTAATTCATAAATGACATTTCCAAGTCAAGATGACTATGAATCCCAGCCAGTTATGCCCCCTTTTCCTCCTTCCAGTTCAAGGCTAAGATAAAGAATGACAAAGACTGCTACTGTCTCACCATGACCGCTAAAGGCACAGGGGATTCAGACAAATACACCTGAATATAATGAAACGTACGTACACTCTTTTTTTTCTGAAGCTCTGTGTACTGAGAGCATGGAGTACACAGGTTCACGAAATACTGCATTAACAACCACATTCCTACCAGCCTTCTTTCAGAATCTAAGACACAATTCAGTGAACCAAGATTTCACATTTCAGCTGCTTATACACTCAATGAAGAGAGGACGAAACGTGAAGGAGGCAAAGCAGAAATCAAGTTTGACATTTGAAATGTGATCTGTCACACTAATGAATTACAAAACCAAATCTTCATTTCCAAGGAGTGATGTCTTCTTGCTTCCTTTAATTCATGATAAAAATGCAAGTTATTCTTTTTCAAATTTCTGCCATCTAATTACTTAATCCTGACCTGTAATTACCTGGAAATTATGTACAAGGGAAACAGCAGTTAAACTTGAAAAGGTAACAAGGCAAATAATTATTTTCTCCATTTTAATAACTGCTTATCAACCATGGAGGTGCTGATTGTTTCCCCTGAAGGAATTTTTTTTTTTTTTGCTTGATTTTTAAACTAGCAATCTCTCATCTTGGTTCCTGGCTTCTCTCATTTAGCTGAAGGAAAGTTTGGCAAAACACATAGGAAGGTGACTCAAGAGGCTGAAATCAGAGCAGCAGTTTTCCTCGCCTGAAATGGAATCTAAAGCTCATGTTTCAGTTTGCCATGTCACCATTAAACATATGCATTCAAACCTGAACCATGCATGAGATTTCTTAAGTGAATCAATCAAATACTATCCTGATGTCAACTGCATACATCTTTCAGGGATTTCAGTTCCTGTTACAGCAAAACTACTTCACTGCCCTAGTTGAAATTCATAATGTTTCCATCACTCTTATTCAGTATCTAGTCGATGCTACCACATTTGTAGTTTTGGTTTCCTCACCAGACTCCTGACATACAATGTTAATTTTAAGAAGCTAGCTTCCCCTAAGGGCAGCACTGCAGCAGAGAGCAATGGATAACAGTATTCTTCAATTTTTCTGTCTACTTAACCAGGGAATTCACAGGCACAGACAGAAATTAAAATAATCCACTTATTCCTCTTACTCTTTTGCTTTGGTCATGGACATCAATCACTCCAGCTACATTTCTTAATTAGGCATGGTCTGTTAAATTTCAGTAACAGAATGCATAATTTTGGAAATCACGCTCACCTCAGAGGAGCATGCTCTAAGCCAGAGAGAATACTGATAATGGGTACACACTGACACTATACAGCCAGTATCTATAGCTACAGAACGGCCAGGACAGAAGCAGCTCGTAATGGACTCCGTGGCCCCTCTCATGAGATCCAATTACCCAAGGTCTTGCTGATGAAGGTGGTGGCTCTCCCACAACAAGCCGGATGCTCACATATGTATTAGCTCATTCTGCAAATGTGTTATTGCAGGAAATCCCAGCTCTCCTGATCAAGGGGTTAAGGAATGAAAATTAAATCAAGCAATGCAAAATGTATTAGACGCAGCAATTAGATCTTTCTCTTCACACAAAAAAATGTCACATTGCATTTATCAGACTTGCCACTGAAACAAAAAACTGCTTCAACATTTTATGACATCTACAACCA
Organism: Baryphthengus martii; assembly: GCA_013396935.1. Classification (NCBI taxonomy): domain Eukaryota; kingdom Metazoa; phylum Chordata; class Aves; order Coraciiformes; family Momotidae; genus Baryphthengus; species Baryphthengus martii. Next base: position 134,428 of record VWZK01005434.1, on the reverse strand, counting down.
AGGGTATTTAACATTTATAGTTACCACAGGCATCCATACAGAAATTTCTCATATAAATTAAATTATCAACTCCAGATGCAGCCATTATGCGCTTTATGTGCCTTTTTTTTAAGGGGTGGGAATGTTTTGGTTTTTAAAATCCTAATGATTTCTGCAATACTGCAGCACAATGAGAAACTTGGCATCTTGCCAAGATAATTTAGCAATAAATATACATGTGAATAAATGTTAACAAAACAAAAATTAAGCAGAAAGAGACACAGCACTAGTAATGTGTCACACTCCAAATGCACTAGATCCGTTCACTTAAAAATCAAACCTCTACTTGGCCGCTGTCTGACCAAGTTTCAGACAGAATTTCTCAAGTTTGCTCAAGAGGGCGACTGAAAGGTCATAGGAGGACAGTCTATAGGGAAGACTAACAGATCTTCCTACTCAAAAAGGTCATTTTCTTGCACTGACTTTGAAAATCTGTGTTAATTAGGTAACATTTTTTCCCCAGATTTTCCTGTGACAGAAAAAGGTATAAATTAAAGACAAATTTATCTACTTTCTGTCTACAAGGAATCCCTCATGAGAGAGGGACTCAACAACTAACTCCATCTGCCATCTTTATAACTAGAGATGTTTACCATACAGTTGTCATTACAGCAGCAAATACCACTTACGCATACTCACTACTAAAATACTGCATAAATTCAATAGTTTCCATATTCCATCAAACTTCTGATGTTATCTCTGCTTGGCCTGCAACCAGTGACCTGAGTTGAAGGACTGTTCTCAGTTAACTCCACCCACTACAATTTTGGGTTTGCAACATCAGTTAGTTGCTGAGGAAGTGTTGAGGCAGATGAATGCTTCAGATGGAGGAAAAACTGCATGTGCAGATGCAAAAGTCTGTATTTTTAAGCGACCTCACAAAATGTTTTTAAATACAACATTCTTTTTGATTCTACAAAGTTCTAGCTGCAAGTTAATCTCCAATTTTGGACGAGGAGTATGGAAGTTTGTCTTCTTATTTACTAAATACAATGAATTACCAAATTTCAATCCCTGAAGTCAACACTCTCTCTCCCTCCTCCGCTCCTCTATTTCTTTTAACTGTATTTCCCACTGTCAAAATACCCAGATGTTGGGGCTTTCTAACGCTGACCTGCTTTTTAATTTAAAAAACAACTAGTTTATTCATAATTTTGCCTACAATGTAACATTTCATCAGAGTAAAACTGCAAATAACAGGTTTAAGACACCCATCAGAGAAGGGAAAAAATACTTCCACTACCTCCTCCTTCCTTCCTCCCATCCTCTGGAATTTTTTTTAACAGCTTTGGAACAGGACAGCACCCTTAGGGCTTCTGAGGAAACTGAGTATGTACAACGCATCCAGATGCAACACATACGTGCATCCACACTAAAGTGCAGTTTTTCTGATCATACAGAACAGTTTAATTTATAGCTAGAACTGTCACGTAAAGTAAAACTCATCTGTAGTATTCAAACTGAAGAAAACTTCTTAGAGGAGCCATTCCTTCAAAACTGAACCAGGCAGATACGTTCTGCACTACTCAGAGTGAACATAGTTTTAAAAACGTCATTCTAGGTACAAACAACGGTATCCAAAAATTAAGGAAACACAGAGTATGTGTCAAGCTAGTATGCACAATTCCACAGAAAGTATAGACAGTAAAGCCACAATTACAGATTGGCTGCCAAATTCTTTGAGAAACTGGAAGTGACCTAACAGCTGTTCAAATAACCACAAAATATTAAAACACTCTTGAGATAAATTTCATCTTGAATAAGCCTACCCTCTCTCAAACAGACATATCGTTTATTTGTCTATGACCACTCTATAAAGACAGCTGCTTTCTCATCTGACTACCACATTGTGTTCTTAGTTCTCAGCGCTCCCTTCAATCAAACCATATTCTGCTCCCAGATAATTGATTTTTTTTTTTAATAATAAGCCATGTGCTAAGAAGTTCTGATGCTGATATAGTCTGTGAGGTGAAGTTAAACACTACCTGGACAGAGTATCAGACAGAAGAAAGATGCTTAAGTGTGAATTTAAAAGTATCGGCATCAGTTTTTAAATCCAGAGCTCTGACTTTGTTAATTTTTATTAAACAAAATTCAGACAGACACTTTTTAAGCGCTGGAAACCTAAACATGACAGTAATATGCTGAGAAAACCCTAAGTGAAGTCAACCAAATTCTGGCTATTGTTACTAAATTTCCCAAAAATAAATCCCAACAAAACAGTGACTCAGTTGGGAACACTTTTAAAGTCAGACTGGAATTCCTTACACACACAGAGCAAGATTTATCAGACCCAAATGCAGACATCTGCATCAGAAATGGTCATGTAAGTTTATTTTACAGTCAATGGAAAGCCATATATATTTCTACAGCATACATTGCCTCATCTTAAATCAGAGCTCTAGAATAAACCATCTGTTTCTTCCAACTGACTATCAAGAAACCCACACATTATTAGGTCAGATGCACATTTACAAAATCAGAATGATGAATGCCATACAATCTTTCAAGTGGCCCCTTTAAAATGATAAGCTCTGTTTTGTTTACTGATGGCCTAAATGAAATATACACAATGTCATAATATTCCTAAATTCAAGTGAAAGTAAAACCTAAGTAAGTTGCTTAACAGTCGCATTTGCACTAGCACCACATAGATTTTTTTTTCTTTTAACAGAAACCACAGAGGGAGCTTTTAAGCAAAAACCCATGTAAATGTGCACAATTTAGAAATGCTTCAAGTCTTACTTTGAGGCATTCAAGTGCTATAAGAGACATTTTGATTTACTGTCCTTCATTTTTCATTATATTATACAAATAGCTTACATAAAACACACCTTTATCAGTACGGCATCACCTCTTCACATGGATTACCAACTGCACCCCTATTTTCTCAAGAGAAGATGAGGCCTCTATTTGCTCAACTTCAGTAACGTTTTAAGACCTTCAGAATCATTAAGACAGGAGTTTAGGTCTTACCTCAAATACTGCTGTAAGTTATCTCTGCTAAAAATTTTATTGATTTGTCTCCTTTCAGCAATACACATTTACTGGCCAGACAATACCGATATTAAATATTCATAATCTAAGTTCTCCAAAGAAATAAGCCAAAAAGAAATCTTTGCAATGAAGCAACATTTATCTTCTAGAAAGAATCAAATGGATTCTGATTTTAAATATCTACCTCAAAGTATATGTAATGCCTCACTGTACCAGGGAGTGCCATCTATCACAGCTCTCAGCCCAGACCGCTGACTCATTCAAGATCTTTTCCTAGAGGTTCAAAAAAAATATCAGGGCATTGATGCCAAGCTTAAGCACTTTTTATGCCCTCTATATATTTCCTCCATAGCAATTTTTTATTACTTGACTAAAACCCGGACAAAAAAAATGTATTCGACTGTAGAGTTTTCAGAATTAAGAATACTGAAACAAGTCATTGTCGTACATGGTGGGGGAAGATGGCAATCTGGAAACACGTTCAAACTTACTGCTCGGTAATACTAGTAGCAATCCGAGGTTAACTTTTAAACAAAAGGGAGTACCGAAGGCAGTACCAGAGGGAATTCAGCTGCAACAACTGCAGAGGGCTTTTTTTCCTGCACACAAAGGACACGGATCCATACCTCAGCGCTACAGCCACACATGGCTGCGAGCTTAGTTCTTAACTGCATTACTGGAAGCTACCCACTGGACTAACCGTAGCAAGGGCCAATCAACCCTGCGTGCCCAGCCAAGCCTCATTCCTTTCTTCTCTCCCTATTCGCCGGTAAAACGAACTCTGTTGATTTTTACTTGACAACAATTACACAAGAAGAGCTAGAGAGTTTTTAGGGTCACAGGTTGACTCATCTCGCACACGTTATTGTAACGTTTTACACGAATGTAAAAGCGTTTAGGTCTCACCCCACGTCTCCGAAACGAGGAGAGTGCCCAATTTCCATTTTATCTGCCCTAAAGGCAACTCTCACCCTCGCAGACAATCGCTTTCAGCGCTCAGTTTTCCTACGAAACTTTAAGGATACCACAGAATGGGTCACCCGGGACGGTGGCACGTATTAAGGGACTGCAAGCAGAACTACCCCTTTGTTTTATCTGCTTTTGCCTTTTCCCACTGGCGTTTTGCGGGTGATTG
>VWZK01005434.1:0-128932 GCA_013396935.1 Baryphthengus martii | reverse complement strand
TGTGGGTTAAAGGATGGGACCGTGGGGAATGGGGTGGTGGTGGTGCTGGTGGGGAGCTGGGGCCAGGGGCAGCTGTCGGCCACCCTCAGCGCCCCGGCGTGAGCGGCGCGGCCCTGGGGAAGGAGCGGGGGAGGCTCCCATCGGGTGCCAGAGACACAAAGGGGTGAGAGCCCTGCCGCCTGTGCTAGGCCTGCGTCCCGGCCGGCCGCGGCCGCGGCCTCCTGTTCCCGCAGGCGCCGAGCGGATCCGACAGCGGCTGTGTGCGAAATAAGGGCAAAGTGCGTTTAGTGGCCTCCATGATGAGGGCAGAGCAGGGAGCAAATGCAGGAGGTAACGAAGTGGGGGGAGGTGACAGCTAAGAGCATGCCAGAAAAGGCCTCATGATGCCGAGAGTTGTGCCTCGGTGTAACCAGCTGATTTCGTTGCAGTTGTGTAAGGAGCTTTCTTTTAACGAGGACAGTGAGACGAGAGGTTCAAAGAACGGTAATTGCTTGTGGGAAGAGCAGAGCTCTTTCCTATTCAGCTTCCTAACTGAAATAAACTGTGTTGCAGTTCACCCAGTGGAATAGCTAACAGAGGTTAATAGGCCCCCAAATATGTGTAACTTTCAGTCTTTCTGTATGTAAGCTTATTAATTTAAATAAATGTAAAGATAGATTGGCATTGGAAGGTAAAATGAGGGATATGGTCTCATAAAATTTTAACACTTGGTTGTTTTTTTATTATCTTGTGAAATACAAGCCTTTCTGTAATGATGTTAAAGACAAAACCAACAAATGAAATAAACCTTCCTATCATTTGACAGTGAGTTTTTGCTTTACATGTTCAATATATGGCGTATATTATTAATTAAGCCCTAACAGCACCCAGTCAGTCTAAATGTGACTCTGATGTCTGTGCTGGCAGAATGATTGTGCTGCTTGTAGTGTAACTGAGGTTTCAGTGACCTAGCAGAGCCTTTTGGCCCAACAAAATTAGAAATAGCAATTAATAATTTACTTTCCATGACAGATAGGTCATGATGATGTTGGATCACTTAGGTGAAATTCACCCTAGGTTTGCCTGATTGGCCTAAAACTTATTACAGAAAATAGCGAAATGATTCTTGTGCTGTTAACGTTTCCTCTGTAGGGGAAGTACTTGGAGTGTTTCCTTGTTAAGGAGGATGCTGACAAGCCTTTCTGAAACTAAGACAAGTTCTGCTCTCCATAAGGAGACTCAGGAAATGTGCTGATCTTATTACAGTGTTATAATTGTCCTCCTCCTACTATACTGGTATAACTTCTTCTGTGGACATTCTTCTTTGGGATAATGATGGCTAGTTTTCCATGCATTTAATTCTTTCATTTCCCTAGGCTGAAAAGTTTCCCTGTGTTTGTGCAACAGTCTTAAGTACTCTTACCAAAAGCTTTACCCAGGAAGACTGAGGCAGAGTTGTTCTTGCAGGCTTTGAATTAAGGAAACCCTGCATGTCTCAGCATTTCTATGGCGGACTTGTTTAGTTTGGAATGCCCCATGCCCACACAGGACCGAGATGGCCGCTTCTGATTTCATCTGTATGCTGAGAAGTGCCTGTTTTGATGCCATATTGAAAAAAATTAATATATTAGCATAACCAACGCTTTCCTACTGAATTTAATATTATCTATATATTCTGCATTCAGCAGTAGCATCAGTTACTCTAACTCATGTGACACCAGATCCTGAGGCCCATTCAGGCACAATTAAAACAGTGTGAGGAATCAAGAGAAACTTCATCAAGATAAGCTGCTAGAAAATGAGCATTTGCAGGGCAGGCAGCGCTATATTTGTAAGCAATTGATTAGAGCTGTGATTGTCCTAATCAGCAGAGTTACTCAGGCTTTATCTGACCTTTAATTTGTTGAGCTGAACTGAAGTAAGCAAGTCTGATCTAAGTCAAAATAAGAATTCACACAGCCCTTTGCAGCAAATTAAACCCAGCTAAGCCAATGTAGCTTTGCATGTAGACAAGCCCTAAGGCAACAAAATGTCGAACACAGTGACAAAGTGCTCGGTGGTTGTCAGGGAACATGTGTTTTTACTTTCATTGTGGCAGGAAACACCATGGGGTCAAGGCTGCAAACCACTGTTTATATTGTTCTTTCTTCTACTTACTTATTATATAACCAATTTTCAGTGTCCCATTATATGCTATGTGGGGTGCCTTTAAAATTATGTATTATAAGCATATTTTTAAAATAAGTGGTCCCCATAAATTTTATTAATACCGAGAATAGAAGAGCTTATTTATAGCTGGTGTTGTGCTAGGTTTTATTGGATCTGCACTTCAAGCATGACACCTGTTAAAAAGACAAGTCCAGACACAGGACAACTTTTGACCTTTGTACAGCTCGGAATAGGGTGGGGAAGTAACCCTTTAGTGTCTTGCTTTGGGACTGTGGTGGAAATACAGCTGACCAAATGTTAGTCTTCATGTGTTCTCTTTCCCTTCCTCTGCCATTGCTCCATTCTCCCATTGTATTTAATTTTCCATTATTTTTTTTTTTCTGTCTTCCTCTCATTCTCTTTCTATACCATCTTGACTCTGCTTCCTCTTCCTTTTCCTTGAGGCATCCTATTCATTTGATGCAGGGTCCACATCACGGTCTATTTGCCTTTTGTGCCATCTAACCATATGCCTCCCATTTCACACAGTGGCTCATGCTCACCAACGTGGCACCGCCGATTAGCTCCTCTGTTTTCCAGGGCTTGTTCTGTCTCACCCTGACTGAGGAAACGTCACTTCAAGCAGTGTCATTCCACTTGAGTTTAGCCCTGCATACTGAAAGTTTCTTACTGCTGTGTCAGGCACACATTGTGGTTGCAGATTTTGTAGACAAAATGCAGTGGAGGTTATCAGTTAGGCCTTCAGTGAAGTGTTTGTGTCATGCTGGGTGAAAAAGGATTAGTTAAGTCGAAAAAATGGGGATTAGAACAGGAACTGTGGGGAAAAAGCGAAAAGAAGAATGGAATACATCTCTCAATCTGTTTTCCTATAGAATCAAACAGATAGTGCTGGCAAAAGGGAAAGGATAACACAGGAGCAGGAATGTAAGCCAGAGGTCAGTGAAGGTCAGCTCTTGTTTCTTTAAGTGCTGACTTAATGCTGGTAAACTGTACCAAAAATGATGATCTGAACCTACAACACGTGGTGATCTTCAATAGGACCGGTATGTCTCTTAGGCCTAAGGTACTGTGGTATTTCCAGTAGGAGTACAGAAGTGTATTTGCCAATATTAGACATTCAAAACACCCATTTCCTCTAAAATACTGTGTATACTTCCTAATTAAAACCAGAACTTGCCCAGAAAAAGGTGACTAAGGTGATTAGGAAAGTAGAAATGGAAAATTTACTTACTGCAAGAAGTTAAAGGATTGTTAGTTAAAGGTTATTGGCCCAACCAAATAACTGTTGAAGTCTATGATTTTCCTCTCAAAGTGCAAGAAGGAGGTAAGTTCAGGAGATCTTTCAGATCTATTTTAGTGATGCAGACTGTGTTCATACAGGAACTGTTGGTTCCCTCACCCAAACTGGAAATAAGAGGAAGATTTGTAACTGCCAGAGGAATGAATTTCCAGCACACTCTTCCAGGAGCAGTAGTATGGGTGAAAATAAACAAAATCAAATCTTTAGATGAGGCTTAGGGGGCCTTTAGATAAGGGTTAATATTTTAGGAAAAGAGATTGTATGGAATGGTTGCTTTCAGTGGCACGAGACTATCCTGAATGACTCAGGAAGTCCTTGTGGTCATAAGGTGGGAAAAACAAAGTCACAGTACAACTGAAGTTTTTACTTGCAAGGAGGTGAAGCAGTAATAACCCATTGCAGTCAGTTCACCTATATTCAGAGTAATGCATCGAGGCTATAAAGGGAAAGTTACTAAACTCACTGGTGTATAAGCATGAATTGTGCTAACAGACCTGGATATCGAATAATTAGGAAGCAGTAAGTAAAATTCTGCAGTTATCTCGACAATTTCAGGAAAGTGTCAACACTAGCAAAGTGTGGATCAGTGCACTTCTCTGTCTGTTGTCAATCACAGCCTTGTATAGGTTCACCAAAAAAAGAAATGGGGTGTAGGGAGGGCAATGTCTTGAGGTAGTGGAAACGTTACTGCAGCCTAAAGGAAGAATGCCTTACAGCCCCATGTCCTGCGCACCCTGGCTCTCCACTGTCAAACATTTAAATACCCGAACATATATATTATGCCTGTCTGTTACCTTCCTTCCTTTTTATATTGTAAAGAATTCACATTTTTAAACCTCACATATAACATTCCTTGCCTGAACTGGAGAAACACTGCACCAACCTAAACTCTGCTTTGTTCTTGGTCTTAAAACACCTGGCACAGCACTTTAGCAGAAAGGAAAGCTATGTTTCTTACACAACGATTTTTTTTTTCCCAAAATGTTCTCACATATCTTTGTAGGGCAATTATTTTTTTCATAAATGATTGTGAGGGTAAAGGAGCAGTGTGGTATTACATATTAACTGGAGAGTAGTTGAGTCAACTAAAAATACATTGGACTGGAACGGTGAAAAAAAATTACAGGCCAAATATTAATCGTGTGACTGATACTGAATGTGTGAGTTAAGAGCTGCTGAAGTCAAGCACACTTAGAGTCGTGAACGTCTCTCTGCTGTTTGTGGCTGACTGGAGCCCAAATCCTCCATGAGTTTACACAACTGTGTCAGGCTGAGATGTAGTGAAGGTCATGTTTTTCTTCTGTGCCAGGATGTTGGTGAACAAACCAGCACAGGACACAGTGATAGCTGAGATGTATTAACTATTTCGTACTAATTTCCTCAGGTCTAGGAGGAGGTTTGAGACACCATTCTGTTCACTTGCAACACGTAACTCTGTAGTTGAGTGTGCACGTTGAAGAAATGGGTATGTAGTTTTCATTGCAGACCCGTTGCTTCTTTGGAAATTTTGCATTGAAACTCAGTGGAAGCCAACTGAGAATTTTACTGTTATTAAATTCAAGTTTTCTACAAAGAACAGCAAAGAACTGAGTACTTAGATTAGAACTCTTACTTTCCCAGATCATTTACTAAGGAAGGGTTCAACTTCTCTGCCACAATCTTGCCTGTCTTTTCTATCCTCTTTTTTTATTTTTTTCAGATATTTTCTGACTACATATTGTCCTCAAAAACCTCCTCCCTCCCTCTGCAGCTGACCTCTGGGATGCTCCCCACATTCGGACGCAGGCGGTACGTATGTGTGCTGTACCATCTATACACATCTACTGCTTAACCCACTTCTCCACCTCTGATTGATCCACCTCTCCGCTTTCCCATCTCTTGCCCCATCTGCCAGTACCTTGCAGCACCTCTCACTTAGCGTATCTTTTCTGTTCACAAAACAGAGGAACAATACTGTCTTCCGCTGCCAAATCCCTTCCTCATCCTTTCTCTGCTGCCACAGGTAATTCTGTCATCCTCTGAGCTCATTTGCTCCCTTTTCTCTCCCATATGAACTCTGGGTTTAGGCCATGTGTGTTCTTTTATGAAGTATTTCCAACAACTTTTTTCCCCGCCTCCAAATTTGTGTTCGTATTTCTTCCCCAGTCTTAGGTCACCTCTAGCCTGAAGATGCTCCTAAATTGCGCGCTTTCTAGAAGTTTCTCCAAGGGAATTATTACCTTCTTCTTTCCACTCAGTTCAGAATCTCTCTGGTCCCCATTCCAGGAGATTAAGTTTTCATTACCCTCCTCCCCCTTTTCCCTCACTGAGCAGTAGCATCTTGCCACGATTATGCCCCTTTTTGGACCTTCTTGGGTTGTTCATCCCTTCAGGTTCAGGCCTCACCTTTGGGATCCAGCATTGTTCTGCTGCTGCATTAACTTGGGATTTGTGTTGTTGCTGCCACACGTTCTAGTCCAGCCCAATTTTCCTCTAATCACTTCCTTCCTTCCCTCCTCGTGCTTTCCTCCGAAGGCTTTCATTCATGCTGCCCTTTTTGTTTAAGCCTGAACTGTGAACCAAATCCATGCTGTCTTCATTCAGAACTCCCCATAAAAACATACTTCTGCCATAAAGCCTATCCAGCTCAGATTCCTCTGCTGAAATATATTGCATTCTCCTATTATAAAAACAAATCCAGTTTCATAACAAAACAAAAAGAACTAAGCGAGAGACTGACTATGCAAGTAATTTTTTGCCAGTTGCTTTCTGCCAAGAGCAACATGCTTGTTCTTATCCTGCTCCTTAGGATTGTTCTCCCCATGTGCCTCCTGTTTGTCCTTTTGTTTTGATCTCAGCTTTCAGAGTCCTTCCTGAGGGCTCCTGGCCTGATCCTGTGCTCACGTTAGTGCGAAGAATACTCCATTGCAGCAAACAGAATTTTGCCAAGGTGAAGTTTCTGTGAAGGCGAATCAGCCCTTTGTTTTAATATTAGCTAATAAAGCCTGTGCACAGCTCCAGCACAGCACTCTGGTTTTAATTAATAAGAATTAGCATATACATCTACATAGACTATGTTTCCCTTTGCGGGCTCAGCTACTTTGAAGAAAACCTCTTTGTATGTCTTCCTGGTTATTCTGTATCTTGACATTAAAAAAACCCCAAACGAATAAAACCCGAAAACCAAAGTAACATCAAACTCCCACGCGAACAAAAGCCTTAGCTGCTGCCGGTGGTGGGGAGCACTGGGAGCAGCTCTTCCCGCCTGCCGAGAGGAGCCGGCTTCCAGCCCGTGCTCCTCGCTGCTGGGGAGCCGGCTTCCAGCCCGTGCTCCTCGCTGCTGGGGAGCCATCCAATTCCCAACCCGCCATCCCTTCCTCCGCCTTTGCACAATCCCACTGCAGTGTCTTCCCAGTCCTAATTGGAGCCTCTGGGCATTATTGTATTATTATTATTTAATAAACAACCACATAAAACACTGGTTGACATTTAAATAAGAGTAAAGAAAGGAAAGCTCTGACTCCTAGGCTGTTCTGTTTTCCTGTTGACTTGGGTGGAAGCAGGAGCAGGTTTTCTGTACAATACCCATGTTCGCTTGACACATGTTCACCTTTAATATCTTAGAAAAGGCACTTGTAACATGGCCCCAGTGCAGATGAGAGGATGCAGACCTGCTGCAGCTGCCAATTCCGGTTGCAAACTAAGATGTAAATAGGGAGCCATAACCTGGACATTCCTGAATAAAATGCACTAAGGATTTTTCTAGCCTGAGCTACAGCGAGCAAGGGTTCAGCGTAATTTTCTGCATATCCCCCCCACCCCCAGCATCTCCTTTTGAGTGGTTATCTGAAATGCACAGCCATCAGGATGCTATTAAGAACAAAAAAATGGAAAAGATAGTTTTCTTTTTGCATTTGATTGTAAGCTCGAGACATTTCAGAGTGAGAGTTATCATGACAAAAGAAAACGTGGTGTCCTTGAAGTGAACACAGAGGAGCACAACTCGTTCAATACGGTTTTGAAAGAAAACAAAGAGCTGAAGGCCAGAACTGACTCCTTTAGAAACAAGTATAAAATGAGACAGGATTCAAAGTGCTTGAAATACTTTGGTGACAAGCAACAAAGAAGGCTCTGTTACTAGAATTGATTGTGTTAAGGACAGGGAGAGAAAATCTTGAGAACTTTTTAAAAAGTAGAGATTTGATGTGTGGGGAGTATAAGAACAAAATTCTCCCGGGCCACGACTGGAGCTCTGAATCAGCATAACTCTTTTCCTTGAAGAAAGTGAAAACTAGACAAGGGCGAGTACATACACCCTTATTATCCTTTTTCATTGTGGATCAAAGAGGAAGAATTCTTGGGGTTGCCAGCTCTCCACTTTCCTGCAGTGAGTCTGGAGCGCAGGCTGGGTTTATTTCTCTCGGTTAGGCAATGCCTCTCTAATATTCAAAATGATCGGGTCCTATAATGGACTTTTTGTGAGATCTGAATCTTATTCAAAGGTTTGTGCGTGGTATAAATGTTTTTAAAGTATTCAGTAGGAGTGAAACATTCTTGCTGTTTATAAAAATTATGTACGTACATGCTTTAATTCTAGGGAGTTCACCCCTCATTCTTCCCACCATTTTCATTACATGTTTGCTCTCCTGTATTATATATTAAAAAGTTCATGAAGTGGCTCACTTGCATTTCCATACGTGGACTGTAGTAATTCTGTGATGTTGCTTGAAACTTCTGTATGAACATGTTATATAGAGTCAATGTGGGCATGACAAATGTATTGCAGATTTTTCATAGATAAATACAGTGAATGCAAATATGAGTGAATTTGTGTGCAAGTTTTAATATCTAAGCAGAGCTTCTAAGTGCCTAACACCTGTAACCACAACTCTCGGTGCAAACAGGGAAACTAGTTTTAAGGCATTTGCGATGATTTAAAAATGCTGGACTTTGAAATCCTTAAGGTGTAATGGTGGAGATGTGTTCATCCGCTGGCAGGTATTTAAGTGCTTCAACTCTATGATTACAGAACACAAACTTTATTAGCAGTTGATATGCCAAAGTCCTTGTGAAAACAAGTACCAGAAGGATGAGGACTGCCTTACAAAGCAACCTGTGGCTTTTAAAGACATTAAGGAAATCTCGCTGTGAAATGGATTTAAAAGTGCTCATTTAAAAAGTCTTAGGGAGGTGGGTGTTAAACATGAAGAATTTTTTGGAAAGGAAAATGGGAACTTACCAGAGGGGTGCTGGATTTACATGAGTGGCCGTGTAGCCAGGAATAGGTTTGGTCTAAAAGCAGGGAGCTTGCTTGGGAGATACACTGCAGGGGCATGTAACGTAAGGAGAAAATGGAATCTGTTTCATTGCGGGGTATACTAATCTTCCTCTGAAGAGAAACTGAGTGACCACTTTTTGTGAGGCTACTGAGACAAGAATATATTAAATCGTTACCAAAGATGTAGAGAAGTATGTTCTGTAATGTTTCCTGGTGCATTTTATCAGAACTGTTCATGTGACAGAAAAAAAAAAGATACATCCAAGTCCAAGACTTTAATCAACAAAAAAGCAAAATTAACCTCTCTCAGCCTTTTAGTTATTCATAAATACAAATCTTTGCTTGTTTCTATATGTGGTGGAGCTAGAGTTGTCCTTAATTGGCCTGCAAAATATTTCCTTACTAGAGAGTTCACATTCAACATGTGAAGGAAATTTATTCTGAATTCACTGGAAGTCCACCTGCTGATTCTAAATAACACCAGATTAAGTAGCTATTGGATTGCTGTAAGAAAAATTACGTTTTGCAGAGAGAAGAAATGAAATTGTCTTTGTATTTGCATTTCTTTAGAGCTCAGTCTGGGTGATTTGTTCATGGAAGATCAGAAGATGACAGTCTTCAAAATGGCCAGTAGACTGAAGAAACTGGGCTAGGAGCATCTGTATCTTCCCACTTGAAAACTTTGCTTGCTTCTGCGGAGTACCTGGAAACACTGGTAAAAAACAAATGACATTAGTCTCATTGTATTTTAGAAGCTCTTTTGTCTGTATAACATTAGAATGATGTCAGAGGTTGATTATATGTTAGGTTGTTCCAATAAGAACAATTAATTTGGGGGCAAGAGCCAGTGAGTACCCTGTCAGACATTGAACAATGTTTTTGGTTTTCACGCACTGAATCATCAGTGTTTATAGGCCTCCAACATGTAAATCACCCTGAGGTAATCTGGGAAGGGAAGGATATGAATAAGCCAATTAAATTGGCAAAGAGCCTAAGGAACACCCTGTTTAGGGATAAAAATCACATGCCTGTCCTAGTGCCAGTAGTTTTGGAGAAGGAACTAGAGTTAAAATCTTTGTAGTTAGTTTTTCTTCAGAGAGAGACAATTTGGAAGACTTTGGTCTTCTCCTTTTGTATGTGTGAGCTCAGGTGTCTGAGATAAGGTAGTAAGTAATGTGTTTTTTTCAAATAACTTATTTTGATGACACAGAAAGATGTCATCCATGTTGCAGAGGGTGTAGGAACTAGTTGCCTCATTTATGGTAATTATTTCATTTTCAGTTTTATGATATGAGCATTTAAAAGTCTGAATTGCCCTTTATCTTTCCACGTACTTCTGTTTTTCTGTTTTTTTTTGGTTTTCTTTTTTGAAAGGGAGACACAATTTTCCATTAGGAAGCCTTCTCCCCACAACTCAGCAGTCGCTAGCATACTTTAAGGTTTATATCTAAGTAGTAAGAAAAACAACTGCACTCTTCCTACCACATGCCAGGCCTGTACCTTCAAAAGTGTGATGTTACAGGGGAAAAAAAGACAGAGGTGAAGAATACTTGTAATTGAAAGTTGTGAAGAGGAAAAAGTATTTCTATTCTTGGTTATCTATAAATAGGTGTATGTGTGTGTGTCTGTGTGTGTGTGTACCTGCTGAAGGACTAGCTGTGTATTTCTGCTACTCCACTCGGATCTTTGAACTTATAGGCCAGTTCCAATCAGGAAAGTATCTGGCTCTCTAGAAGAGACATATCCTGTATGTACCCTCCTTCACTGGAGGAACGGTCCAGGCAGAACTCATGGCTAACACCAGACAGTTTACATGGGAGTGGATCATTATGACCTTCCCAAGTCAGGAGAAGCTGTAATTGACATTTTTTCATCAGAGAGTTTAACTGTAAACAGGAATCCATAGGAAATCAGGAGTCACCAATTACACTGCTCAAAGAACTATTCAGTTAAGGGCAGCTTTTAGGTGTTTTTCAGATACTATTAAGAGCAGGAGAGATGTAACCTCCCTTTTTTTTTTTCCTCCGTATATCCCATCATCTTTGGACTTCTGGAATCACATTCCTGGTTGAAAGAATTTCCTGAGAAAAAAATCAGACAGAAAGCAACAGAGACATGAATGTACTGGAGGCACCACCTAACAGCTCTCTGGATGCCTTGGTAGTAACAGAGAGAGCCTAAATACAAATGCACAGGCTGACAAAAGACCCAGATAAACACAGGTTCTTTAAGATGGTTTTGATGCCTCTCACCTAACTCCAGCTCAGCATCTAGCCCACACCAGCATTTACTCTGTATGGAGACAAAGAGGCACTTTCCAGGAACAGTTTGTTCCAACCCACAATAGGTATGAAATGGGTGTGATGAACCCTTCTTTGTCTGTCTGCATTGTGTGCGGAGGAGGCCTAGGTGACCATCTGATTTTTTCAGCCAGCTAATGTTCAATGAGATGAATCCCAGCCTTAGCGTTCAGCTCTTGTGCAGCCTGACCACGCATCGCAGCAGAGACAACTTCAGCTACTAGATGAGGGCTAGAAATTTCATACCGGAGGCTTAGTTCAAGGATCCCTTTTGTTCCGAATGCAAACTGGAGGTTCACTCAGCCTCTTGAACAAGTCTGTGGCCCTTACTCACTTTCAGGCATTCAGGCACTGTTCAGAGCAGTGGAAAGAAACAGAAACAGCTGCTTTCACTTCTCTTGTTGGTGTATGGGCCCTGCAGAGAAACAGGAACCAAAGTAAGGTTAAGCAGGGTTTAAAGGAACAAGATAGTGTTTGGTAGAGGAAGGGAAAAACGTAAACTGGCCAGGTCTTTAACTTCAGAGCAGTGTACATAAACTGTTGCCATGTCCTCAGGAAAAGAAGGATTTCGGGAAATAGCTGAGGCCGGGCTGCGTGAAATACAAAGCACATGAAACAGCCGGAGCCCCTTTGTCTCGACAGACAGCGCTCTAGAATCAGTATGACCTTACTCCTGCCCTTGTTATTCTGAAATATTTAGCACAGCTGTAGGACATAGTTCATCATTTATCAAGGGTAAATACAGTTCTGGATGGGAACATGGAGGTGAAAAGTGTTCTGCACGCAGCATTCGCTTGCATGTTGCAACTTGCTGCTTGGAAAAAAACAGAATGCTTTGTCTCCTTGTAATACTGGTGAGCGACTCCTTATCATAACCTTGTAAGAGGTTTCAAGTGCATTCATGAATAGGAAGATGATTAAGATGACACATCAAGGTTTTCTGAGTGCTTATTCCTATTCAGCTGCGTCCACATGTTTTTCTTAGTTTTCATTCCCAAACAAGGTGTTTCTAATCTCCAGTGTGATTGGTAGACCACATCCTTTCACTCTTGGTGGCCCAGCTTGCTGTGAAACTCAAGCAGACCAGGAAGAAAGTGAGTTTAAGTGAGGGGCTGTCAGAGCTAACACAGCTAATTTAGCTGAAAGACCCTGTGATGACCCTTGCAAGGGGGAGGCCTCTATGCTCTGAGCAGTTACTGTGACAAAATGCAAGGCTGAAAATGAAGTGACCTGACTAAAAGGTTTAGTGGGAAAGAAGCTAAATGGGAATTTTAGATGATCTAATTTGTAGGGTAGAAAGAGTAAGATGGCTGTGTAGCTGGGCAACAGTTGAAAGTCTTGCTCTGAACACGTCCATAAATCATCATGCCAGCGAGGGCATTTTCTCTTCCTCCAAGTATTTCCCAGGCTGGGAGTCTGCTTTGGCCACAGCTGCTTCTCTTCAACAGTCCATTAGAGCCCCGAGACTGGGTTTTGAGCAGGCTGTGTGTAATGCAGCTGAAGAGTTAGGTCTGTAGCCTGACTGATGTGCCTTTTTTTGAGGAGAGGACTCATATTAATTACCCTACATCTAAGGAAATCTAATTTCAGAGCACAAGGACACAGAGGGGAAAAGGAAGCCTGCTTTTTCCAGTATTCAAGTGATCGTATCAGTGCAGAGATTTGTGTCATGGGGAGCACCCCTGGGCCTTCTTGCCACTGAGGTTGTTAACAGAGGGCAGGAAAATGGCTGAGGCCAACAGCTTCAGTGACAGACACCGGGAGAGTACAGATGGTAACTTTGGCATTAGGCTGAGAGGGCTGCAAGAGACAGTGCAAGAGCTGAAAGGTTTTCTCAAGGTTTACGCGGTGTCTCATTGCTCCTAGGGCTGTAAATGAGCACTGACCATACAGACCAACACTGGTGAAGTGAAGTAGCTCTGGTGATTACGTTTTCTTCAAAGTGTTTTACGCTTTCTGCAAAGCCATGTTTGGGGTATGCATAGTGTGGGCATGCCTAGTTCAGAGGAAGTAGAAGCACTATAGGTGACAGATTAAAATTATATTTTTGCCTCATTTTCTTGATTTGACAAAGAGGGAAATTCCAGAAGCCATGTATTTTGAGATTTATTCCAAGTTGGTTACAAAGAGCAAATGAAAAGATAGGTATGCTTCTTGACGTCACCACCCTGACCCTCATGATATAGAGCCCTTCCTGTTTACTTTTGTAGTTCAGCCCCGTGTTTCTACCCCCTTAGCTCTATAGCCCCAAGGAGTGAGTTAACACCTGCTCCTTGCTGTATGGTGGTCTCTGGTGCTTCGAATACCTGTTTGGTCTACGTTGCATCACACATTTATGCAGTTGTGGAAACCAGCCTGTACCCCTATGGGGGACTCACAGACTTTTTTCCCCATTGCATCTTGGCTGTGGCAAGGGCCCTCTGATATGCTGTGGGGCAGGTGAGACTGGCCTGTGAGGTAGGAAGAGCTAGTCCTAGCTTCTCTAGCCCTGTTTTAGTCCTTAAAGTGGGGAGAGTAGGAAGCAATAGGCTCTCACTGGTACCCTCTCCAAGTATTTGCTTTACTCTCTCCCATTCTTCAGCTTTAGCTCTCTAACTTGTATCATCCATACTATTTTAATACTGTTACCCTCTCATAGTTGCCTGGCCTCCACTGCAGAAGTCTTTCTTCCTCCTCCAAGATAGAGCTCCTCTTCCCCTAGGATGCTATTCTCACTACAGTCCCTGATCCCATTCCACATGCCTTATATTGCAAGGCCCATGGCTCGAGGATGCTTGGAGCTTACACATGTTCAGATCCATTGTTCAGAAAACAGTATCTTTGCTGTCCTTCATCTCCCCTCTAATTAATCAGTGCTAATTGATTGATTGATGGTGTCTCTGGTGTAACAATCTCACAAGTCTGAGAAGCAGCCACATGCCTATCATTCTTACGTATCTACCCAGAGCATATGGAATGTATTAACCTCCAGAAATTAGTTAGAACCTCTTCTGAATCGGTTTGTACAAACTGGCAAGGCTCATTTCTCTGAACTAAAAGAAAACTGATGACAGAAGCAGACAGAAACGACGTGTTCACAAGTTGTCCTCTTGGATTTGGTCCAAGTAGATTTCACCCTCATAGGGAATGACTGGGTCACTCAGTGACCACAAACTGTGCACTGATGGTAGGGTCTTGCCTGCAAGCCTGCTTCCTGACACCTGATGCCCGTGCCCTGTTACATTTAGAACTCCCTTCCTGAGGTGGGCAAATGCTGTTCATGATGATGTTGTCATAGTGCTGCACAAATAGGCATCAATTTCAAGGGGCTGAGACTGACCATTCTCTGTCGGTCCTCATCCTGCTTTGTCTCTGTGGAAACTCCAAGTGACTGAGCAGAACTCCAGTGCTTGGCTCAGATTCCCCAGCTTTGTCTCATTTTTGGCCAGCCTAGTTGCTGGGCTTTCTGAGTTGTAGGCAGATGACTGTGCTTCTGTGCCGTTGGTGCAGCTGGGAGTAACTGCTTAAGGAAGGACCAACTTCACCTACTGGGTGCACTGAAACATGATGAGTTGCTCATTTGCAGTCTAATTACCACCAGGAGTCCATTTGCCATGGACTTTCATGGTCGATTCATGACGTGAGGACCATCAGCCTGACAAATTTCTTTGCCACAGAGAGCAGTTACAGGAAGAAAGCCACAACTTGTTTTTGGTTTTTTTTGGTGGTGGTGGTGTGGTTTTTTTTGACAAATCTGTCTTGGAAGCAGCTGGACTCTTTAAACAGTAAGTTTATAAGTCCCAAACTCAACCAAACCCAATCCCCAAACCCAACAAACAGGCAGTGAGCTGTAGGCAGGCACTAAGCTTGAAACATGTGAGCTGGAACTGATAAAGGGTTGGCAGAGCTGTAAGCAAACTGAAAATGGGATCTTATAAAGAGAAGTTGGGCAATCTTCAAAAAAGTGGTGCTACCAGTCCTGTCAATGAATACTTAGATATGGCCTTTGCAGATTGCAGGTCCCCTTGATGCAACGCTTACTGGTGAGTCATTCGAAAGATCACTAATTGAAGGATAGAAAATGGCCTGCTGTGGCCTGCAGCCATTATGAGCTGCAGTTTTTTAAGGGATGTTTGTTGCAATCCCCTCAATTTTCTGCAGATGGGGTGTGGCTCTCCCATTCCTGGCAAAGTGGCTGGTGCAGCCTTTGGTTGGGAAAATATGGGTGCTGTTGCATGAGAAGCTAGACATCTCCTGGGGGGGAAGTTACTTTCTTCCTCTCCAGCACAACACCAGGGGTGTGACAATTCCCTAAAGTACAATGGAACCTCCCAGAAATCTGCAGGCTTTATCCAGTTTGTAGTTATATGGATCTGGCTCATAAAA
This sequence comes from Baryphthengus martii, assembly GCA_013396935.1. Classification (NCBI taxonomy): domain Eukaryota; kingdom Metazoa; phylum Chordata; class Aves; order Coraciiformes; family Momotidae; genus Baryphthengus; species Baryphthengus martii. Next base: position 113,562 of record VWZK01005434.1, on the reverse strand, counting down.
ACATCTGAATCACCTTTCACACTACTTACCTAGCTACATAAACACAACCTGATCCTCTTCTTAGGATCCCAGCCTTATATTCTTGGACTACGCCTCCTTTTCCTTTTTTTCATCAGAAGTCTCGCGATCTCCTTGCGTAATTGTTAGGGCTTGTGTGAAAGCTGCTGCGGTTCAAATTCCTCAGCTTGCAATCAAAAGTGACACTGTTGCTCTTTGTTCACACTAAATGCAGACACCCAACATTTCTTTAGCTGTGATGCATTAGAGAACTCATTCCTCATGCAGGATGGGAGGGATACCACACTTAACCCCATGGATGGCAGAGCATGGATAGGCAGCAGTCCTGCAGCTGTGCCTGTGGTGGGTGAGACAACTCCTACACCTCCTTAACTTCTTTTTGCCTTTCCACCACTCTGCCTTCCCAGATCCACTCTCTTTGCCAGCTGAAGACTGCCCAATCAGCTCTGACATAAGCCTGGGAGAGAAACCTGTCAGGGAGCAGGAGACAGAGTGTGGCAGCAGGCTGCAAATATAGGAAATATGGACTCGATTTTGTGGAGGTTGCAAGGAGGGAGCAGTCTGGTGAGTAGTTGCACAGATACTGCATCCAATCTGCTAGGCAGAAGAAGAAATGCACCCCCCAGGTAGATGGAGGTTGCTATGCTAGGCCAAACTGAATAGATCTGGTGTCCTGCTTCAGACGATGATGAGCACTGGCTGCTAGAGGAGAAGCAAGAGATGCTGTAGTAAAACAATGATAAAATCACTCAACATGGACATTTCTCATTGTCCTACAGATATCTAGGTCACTAGTTAACCATGTCATTGCTTAGTGACCAGAATGAAGTGGGAAGGTTGAAGGCTTTACGCTCAATCATTCCAGTTGATGTCCTATGTGATTCCTCTCACTTGGCTGAAACAAAAATGAACAAAGAATGATACCCTCCTCCTCCCCTTCCTTCTGAAATGTATGACAAACCCCATATTGATATCAAAGGCGCAGGATCAAACCTGTCATTAGCTCACGCAGATTGCAATAAGTATCATGACTAGGAGTTAAGAGTGTGTCAAAAACTATCATCTCTTAAGTCTTGCTGGCAGGCTTTACATGAACTGAACCAGGTCATTAGCTGCCTTTTTTTCAATGATAATGCAGCAAATACTCTGTATAATCATTTTCTGTCAGTATACTACAGGTGAAAAATGCAGGTGAGAAATATTTTACAGGCACAGATGAGTAACTGATTATATTACAAAGAACCGGGAGAACAGTGCATTTGGTTTTTATTTTCAGGAATTTGAATGAGGAGATCTCATTACCAAGAATCAGGATACATCTTGCTTGGTGAATACAATAACAAATGGGTTCTTCAAATCCCTAATTGACATGCATTTCAGAGAGAGACAGTTCAGCAGCACAAGATGTACCTTTCCTAGAAATCTCCTGACTCAACTCCTGGGCTGTATCTGTCAGTGATTCAATAGCATAGCAGTTATAACTGAGCACTAACATGCTTCTATTAGGAAACAAGAAAAAGCTGGGTAGAAGCACCAAGATGGCAATGGACTGTGTGGGTGCCAAGATGGTTGGTCACACCTGGTCAGGGCTGTGAGTGAGATCGGTGGTATGGGTAAGGTGATCAGCATTGCAGAGGGAAAATCTGAGTTGTCTGTCACTGTATGGTGATAAAAAAAGGAGGATGCACGAGGAGGCTAAGTTTGATGTGCACTTAAGACAAAGCTGATAAGCTTGATGGGCACTTAAGAAGGCAAAAATGGGAGATAACAGTGCTTCATTTCTATTTCTTTAACTAATTAGCTTACCTTTTCCTTTGGATCCAGTACTTTGTATAAGAAAGCCGTGGCTGTAGCATTTAGTGTGTAGACTTCTGCAGATTTACAGACGTTGTGTGGGTGGTTGCAGAGGTGGTGGTTTATCAGCAGGTAGCCAGCAGCCCGGGGAGAGGTTCTTGAGATTTGTGTGCTTCCATGTGCATTTCCTCAACTTCACCCACTCTGTTGGGGATTTGGAAAAAAAACCAACAAAACAGGACTGTGCTGTATTTTTGAAAATGGTATTGACATCAGGACAAAAATACATGATCCGTGTAGTTCCTGAAGCCAGAGATTACTCACATGATATTGCTAGGGTATCAGATAAATATTTTACCAAGCAAGTGTAAAAATTTCATCACAAGTCTGTCCTTAGGAACCCAAGGAACTACTCCTATTTTCAAAATTGTGGAGTCACTGACAACTTCATCTGCTCTCTTCCTGCTCTTGTTTTGTGAAAGGAGTGGGGCTCAGTCATTCAAGCTTTGTGGGAGTCCTACTTGCCTGAAACAAGTATGCATAACAAACCAATAGGATGAGTCAGCTACTTTCCTGTGTTTTATTTGAAGTTCTTTAAAAGGATCAAAACCCTGCAGATGCTATCTGCAGAGAGCCCCATCCAACCTGACTTTGAATGTTTCCTGGGATGAGGCATCCACCACCTCTCTGGGAAACCTGTTCCAGTGCTTCACCACTCTCATTGTAAAAATGTTCTTCCTTATATCCAGTCTAAATCTACCCTCTTTTAGATTAAAGCCATGATGCCTTGTCCTGTTGCAACAGGCCTTACTAAAAAAGTTTGTCCCATCTTTCTTATAAGCCCCCTTTAAGTACTGAAAGGCCGTAATAAGGTCTCCCTGGAGCCTTCTCTTCTCCAGGCTGAACAACCCGAGCTCTCTCAGCCTTTCCTCATAGGAGGGGTGTCCCAGCCCTCTGATCATTTTTGTGACCCTCCTCTGGACCTGCTCCAACAGGTTTCCTATGCTGATGACTCCAGAGCTGGACACAGCACTCCAGGTGAGGTCTCACCAGAGTGGAGTAGAGGGGCAGAATCGTCTCCCTCCACCTGCTGGCCACACCTTTTTTGATGCAGCCCAGGATGGAATTGGCCTTCTGGGCTGTGAGTGCATGTTGCCTGCTCATGTCCAGCTTTTCATCCACAAATATACCCAAGCTATTCTTTGGGTAGTAAAATGTTTTCTGTCAGTTGATGCTTGACAGCTTTTGGAATAAGAGTATTTGTAAGCACAGCAACATCAGGAAGGTTGGGAGTATATCGGGGACCTCATTGCAAGACAGTGTTGTCCTGATTCTTCCATTTTGTCATGTAGGGAGATCCAGCTGTTTGACAACCCCAAATCACACTGAAGCCTTGGGTGTTATAACTCATTTCCTACTGTGCTCAGGGTGATCAGTGTCCTGGACCAGACAGCCCAGGATGTGGCTTTTCTTCCTCTGTGCTTTGTAGGGGTGTGGGCTTCAGGGAGCTCTTTTTCTACCACTTGAAGAATAAACTTCATGTTGCAATAAGTGCAAAAGAGGATTTTAGCTTCCAGCCAGATGTGCTACTCTCTGAGGCATATCTGAGTGTGCGTGAAATGACCACTGGGCAGAGGCTGTAGTCTATGGGCCCGTGTTTGGAAAAGAGTTGTAGGAGTGCTACCGACAAGCGGCCATTTGGGACAGCTGTGTCCGTGCAGTGCACTCAGGCATACATCCACTCTCTCTTAAGCAACTGAATGAGCACCCAGTAAAATAGACGGATTCTGGGCTGCACACATCACTTCCTAAACATTGCCCTATCTCTAATCCACAGCTGCTGTGGACTTTCCTTTCAGCACAAGGTTGCTTTGTCTGAATAAGCAACAACAGCATCTAAAGAAGCAATAGATTTTGAAAGGGAGACAACTGGAGCAATCATGCTTTGATCTCTGGCAAAGCCCAGGGGCTTGATTATTATCCAGTGGAAGAAGCTGAGATAAATGAGTTTTCAGGAGTAGGGCAGTCAAAGAGTTCAGGCTGGAGGTGGATTAGAGTGAAGGGTGAGGGGGTGCACCCTCATCCCAGGATAAGGAGGTCAGTCATCAGCAAGCCACAGCAACCTCTTGGAGCTTGGCACTTTACAGGGCTCACACACATTTTCTAGGAGCAGGCAGGAATGTTTCTTCCCATAGACCTCTGCCACCTACTTGGAAGTGGATCAAACCCATTTTATTAAAAACCACCATTTGATTTCTAATGTTTTTATACTGATTAAGAACATTGACTTGACTGACTGAACAAGGGAACCAATTGTAGCTCAGCTGCTTCATGCAGGAAAAGCTTTGATCAGTCTAAGTGGGAGTTTATGTTTAAGGTACTCTATAAAATGAATTTTGATGATAAGCCTATAAACTGAATTTGAACCTTGCACAGGCTACAGAGAGAAGGAATAAACAGCTGAATTTATATTCTCTACAGATACACACCAAGATATCCCTTTAACCTTGGGTTATTTTACCTAGGGGGTCAAACTGTTTTTTAAACTGTTCGAAATTATTTGTCCAGATTAACTGTCGGTGCTGAAGATGGAGAGCTTTCAGGGTGGCTCCCGAGAGCCCTGAAGCCAACTATAATGAATGAGTTTGTTTTTTCACTTGGAGGAAAAAAAGCTGAATGAGTTACAAAGCTGCCAAATACCCCAGTTCATTCACACAAACTTGAGGATAATGTGCATCTCTTGATCATGACATGGTATCCTTAGAATAGCTTCTTTCAAGGGCATTTGTGTCTGACATTTCCCCCCCCCCCCTCATTGCTTATCAGCCTCTGTAGTTATACACAGCAGTGAATTGCAATTAGAAGACACTGATGTCTGGCAGGAAACCCTGGGGAGGATGTAGGATTCATCTCCCATTTCCACTGAGGCCAGTGACCAAACTTGCAGGGGTCCAAGTAGAAGTAAGGTCAGGTAGTCATCCTGTGAAACTCTCCTGTCCAGTGCATCTTGCAGAATATATGCATAGGAGTCAGTCTGAAGAGTCTGGTAACTGATCAAGTAATTATTCATCACCAGTGGTGCGTGCAGTATGGATCCCAACACAGCCATCACGGAGAGTCTGAGGCTGCTGCAGACCGCAGGCACAAAGAAATTGTTCACTGTGGCAGCGATGGGTTCTTTGCCCGGGAGAGGTTTTCTTTCGATGGTGAGGTTGTGATCTGTCTGAACGGATGTCTAAATATTTTATCAGCGGAGTCGTCCAGCTGATGTGTATCGTCCAGCTGATGTGTAAGTCTCACAGTCTTAGGAAAAGAGAGATTTTTGTTTGTCTTGTCTCAAGTTGGAGGGCTAGAAGTGAGAAACCCGCGGTTTGGCTCTGTGGTGGCCTTTTGCATACCTGCGGGCAAGTCGCTCCCGCAGTCTCCCCACATCTGCTCTGAAAGGCAATTGCTGAGAGCTGGCAGCACCCTGAGCTTCTGCAGTCATTTTTCCTTCCCTGCTTCAAAATAAACCCACTTCATTTATGGTAATAAAGGGAAGATTTTTTAAAACCTGACTTTACACTTCATGCTCTATATATGTACATCTGCCCCTTCATTTCTCCTAGTGACTTCTGATGCTGATGCCCAACTCCAGCTGAGTATAACAGAAGTGTAAAAGCCTCAGCGATAACAAAGTTACATTAAACTTCCAGAAAATTCAGAGAGCAAATAATTCAAATATCACCTCTGCTGAGAGAGAAGTCTTACTAGCTATCAGAGAATACCAATGGGAAAGGGGAATGACATAAAAAACCAGAATTCATTTGCTCGTTGTGTTGTAGACGCTCATTTTATTTTGTATTTTCTTTTACTTTTCTGTTAGCTCCTAGCTATCTAAACCTTACTCAGGATTTGAAGTGCAGATTAACATAACCAGAAATTCCTGCCATTAGCCCTCAGTTGCTCTTCTCCCTATCCAGAGAGGACTAGAGGTCACTCTGTGTTGAGTCTCCATTCCAGGGGTAAAATATAAGCAGCAAATGACACTGAACACGCCCAGGGAACAGGTCAACTAGGAGCTGGAACAGACCCATTCATCAACCATTTTCAGCATATGCTAAGGAAATGCAATAATATATGTCAAAATTAGAGACAAATTGCAAAGACTAATTTGTGAACTGGGGCCCCATTCCTTGGAGTAAAGGTCTTTTGCTTCTAACCTATCCCCACTGGCTTTTCCTGTGTAGAAATAAGTATCGGAAAAGGCATCACAAACGAATCAGGTTCTGCAAGCCTTCTGAGGGCAGTGCCGACTTCATCACATGCTCCCATTCAGGAAACATAGACTCCCTGAACACTCAGTTTCTACCCAAATAGCTTTAGTATCAGCCTACTCTCTTCGTCACACAGCATTTTATTCTAGTCTGCCCTGAAATAACAAGGTTTAATTGGCAATCTGGCCCTGATTTGCTAATATCTCCTTGTGCGTGGAAGGAGACCTCGAATTCTATGCACTCATTCTCAATCAGTGTCAGCTTGGTATTAACTCAATGTTACGACATTATCGATTTTATTCATCCCAGGAGCTCCATCAATTTATCATGGAATTTACACTTCTTTAACAACCAACACAAATCAAGAACATTTGTTAGGCTTGCAGTGTAGACTAGAAGGTTTTTGGAATCTGATCCTCATTTTCCTTTACATTTGTTTAGATTTCCAGTTAATCTGAATTCCTATCTTGCCCCTTTGAACTTTCAACCAACTGTAAACACTTTTGATAAATTTCTGTGCTAAAAACTATATTGCAACATAGTTCTGGAAAAAAAGAAAAAAAAAAAAAGAAAACCAACTGCAAAATACCCAATGCCTTCTGATGTGTTGATATAACTGATTTGGGGAAATAAATGGTCAGGTGCTTTAGGTTACACAGTGGCCACATGTAAACAATCAAATCTGTTTGTAACCTCAGTAATGCATTTGGTTCTGCTATACAGTATAACCATCTGTAGTTTTAACTCACGTCTTGAAGGTGTGTAGCAAATGAAAAACATAGCAGAGAGTTTGTCCTTTCCCATTGCATTATACTGACTGACTTATTTGCAACAGATGAAGAAATTCTGGGGAAGTTCATTGTCTGCTTCTGCATTTGTTCAGTCTTCCTCTCTAGCTGGACTCTGTGATTGCTGGAGAGATACTGAAAGGATGATGGCAGAAGAGTGGGAAGTGAAAACTGAAGGGAATTCTACTCAGATGCTTTGAACTGTGGATTTAAAAAAAAAAAAAAAAGTTAGCGTCTACGTAGCTGAAATGTTGATTTAGCATTTGGGAGAAACGATATTGGGCACGAGCACTGGCTGGTGTTAACAGAAGTACTTTTTAGAGGGCTAAAGCACTTTTACTATCTTCCTCAACTCCACAGAAAAACCCACCATGGGCTGGAGCACAAGGTACAATTATAAACTTGCTGTTCTGTGTAGTAACTTTGTCACTGCTGCTGCATGTTGATCCTGTTGCTTGTGTCTGTTACCTGCATACAGCAAAAATCAAACATTAAGGACATACTGTTGCTTAGTAGTAAGAGGATAGATACCAGTCAGAAACACAAAGATGGACTTTACTGAAAATAAAAGGACCTGTTCAGCCGCATTTAACTTAAAGTGCATGAGTAAGCTCGAAAAGGGAGGATTGTGAAATCTGTGTGTCCATGGCAATGCCATCCTTTGGTGTTACCTAACATAGTTGGGATTACATCATCAGAACAAAATTTCATCAGTTCACCACAGTTTGGTTATGTGACACTATTTTGAGCTCAGCACGGAAGTGATGCTTTTATGCAAATTTGTCCCCACCAGAGTATTGCAAACACTGTCAGAAGCTTCATCCAACCATAGCTTGCTACAACGTGCCGTGGGAGAGAAGGCCACACCACCCAAAAACGTCAAATGAAAAAATCAGGGGCTAGAGGATTTGTGCCGACTTTCTATTTGAACTCACCAAAGCAGGACTTTCTTAGCCACATGGCTCAGAAGAGTTTCAGGAACAATAAAGCACCAGTAACCCCCGCATTGATATCCTTCTGGTTTGGGTCTTATTGTTTCACAGATGGATACCTAGGTACCTGAATGCTTGTAAGGGTTAAATAGAGGCATGCAGAAGGCAGGAAAGAGAAGACCAAGAACTTCCTTTGGATTTGCCTGGGTAGACAAATGTTTCTGTTATGTTTTTACTACTCTAACAGCACAACCAGCCTATATCTCTGCCAGAAACCTTACGCGTGAGCTATTTGCCTAGTGGTAGCTGTGATGGTCAAAGGGTTATCGTGAGGTGTAACACTTCTTCTCAGGCTGAGTAATACAGTGGGAACACTCCTCCAGGTCAAGAGCAGGGAATCACAGAAAGGCCAGGGAAGCCATGAACCAGAGCTTAGCTGTGGTGCTGGGGGCAGCAGGATGAAATGGAGTGACTGTGAAAGGCGTGATCTGCTCCTGCTGGTCCTGCTGTTCCCTTTCCCAGTCATGGGCAGGGACAGGGGCTGAGTGAGAAGCTACTGTGGAGCTCTAGCAAAAGGCTCGTGTATAGAGACAATCCAATGCATGGGGTTGGACAAGAGTTGAGATGGTACCCTAGCAGCTGCTTCAAGGGGCACTGATGGGTGTTTCCTCATACACCAGCCAGGTGCGCAGGTCAGTAGGCTCTGGCCATTGCTAGCTTCTCACACTAAGCCAAAGGAAGCACTGAACAATTTTAAGCACTCATGCTGCAATTCTGCAGGTGCTGGACAAGAGGAGGCACACAACCTCTATCAGATTAGCCGCTGGCTTTATGCTGCCTCTGTGCCACTCATGGAAGGACGTGATAGAGCAGAGAGGCAGAGTGGTGAGGGTGAGCAGCGCCCCATCTAGCACCTGGCATATTCCTACAAGGTTAACCCACCAACGATTTTAAACAAGTGCAAGTAGCCAGAGCTCATTTATCAAAGCTTTGCACCATGTAGCATTTGGCTTGACGCTAGGCATCCTAATGCTGGCTTTAGTGCGTTCCTGGATCACGGCTCTGAGCTGTGGCTTGCCTGGGGTGTTTGGGTGGGTTGGAAGAGGTGCTTTGCCTTGTGGTGGAGGTTTCAGCACATTCACCTTTGCTGCCAGTGTGGCTGCAGCGTGTGGGCTCCAGCTGCTGTGGCTACAAATCACCAAACCCCCCAGGGCCGAGCCCCTGGGCTCCGCAGGAGTGTCTAACTTGCTGTGCAACCTTGAACATTAAAATATCTTCACTTGTTGCTCAGACTTCCTTGTTTTCCTTTCGCCAGCTCTGTGCAGCTTAGTGCCGTCTTGGGAGTCCGTATCAGCAAAGGTCACCCAAATCAGGTTTCCTCACACAGGGAACACTTTTCTCACCCTGCACTGTAACCATGGTGATCTGTTTTCTTTTAAATTCCTTTCCCTTTGGTTCAATGCTATCTTTAGATGTCATCCTGTTGTGACAAATGTCCATGTAGTTCCTGATATTATCAGGGAACTGTGGCATGACAAGGACTGCTTTAAGTAACAGCTGCAGAACTCTGTCAGGAATGAATGATGCGCCTGGTGCCCTTAATGAAAACGCTCCCTATTTTAGAATCATAGAATTGTTATTTAAGTTGGAAAGAACCTATAAGATCATCGAGTCCAGCCCTTCGATGATTCTTGCTCCGACGCAGCATCTGGCAGCCAGTCATGGCCTGGCTTGCCTGGGTTTTCATCTTTCCTGTTCCCTCAACCTTGTGCAAGCACCTTGCTGCTGCAGAGTTTTTCTCACACTTCGGGCTTCACAGCCCAAGACTGGAGAGCTGAGATGTACAAGGCTGGTGGAGCAGATAAATGGGAACAGTAATTGGCAACCAAAGCATGAAATGATTAACTCTCCTGAGAGCTGGGCTCTTGACCCAGCAGAGTCCCAAGGCATTTGTTTCCCTGAGGACAACACAGGGCTGGAATATGGACCCAGAAATGCCCTTCCCTCCTTGCAGCACAGGCCAGTTGTGCTCTGGACACTGGTAAAATGGGCTTCCCAGCAGAAACTGGAGATCAGGAGCAAGTGATGTATCATGTCCCAAGATTTTGTGGCTGGCACATAGTTTATGTATCTGTATTGTCAAAAAAACAATTACTGCCTCTGCTATGTGCTAATATTATTGCACAAAATGGGACACGTGAAATCTAAAGAGTCTGCTGGGTTTTTTTATTCAAAGATAACTAAATTTGTGGTGCTGAAACGATGCAAACATTTTTGTTTGTTTGTTTCTTACAGCATTTTGTATTAAAACTGATTTCTGGATGTAGCCACCTGTCTCTTTTCAGGCCTGTGTTTACCGAGGGTACTCTACTATACCATCTTTTCTCATTTAAAAGCCACAGCCTTGCTGATGGTTTTCCCTCAGTGATGTGGGTGCAAGCAGGAAACATCTATTCTCAGGCTTCCCATCGTCTGTTGCTCAGTTCTTGCCCGATTGAGGCTGTTGTGCGCACGTAGCTGTTATCAGTGCAAACACAGCAAATGCCACCCTGGAGAGCTGTTCTGCCAGCTAGAGGAGCTGCGTGGGGCAACAAAGGGGCAGAGAGGCTGTGAACCTCTCCTCTGGCATCTCTGGCCTTTTAAGGACCCGATGCTTAAGGGTGCTCAGAAGTCTGGCCATTCAAGTTCATACTTCAGTCATCAAATAAAAATATTATTAGAAATCTGGGGTAAATTATAGACCGTGTAGTCTGACATCACCTTCAGCTAAATCATAAGATGACATTTCCTTCCTATAATGGAGAGTATAAACCTCACCTTAAAATGGTGAACAAAATTATCCCATCATTACCCAGCTGATTTAATGCCAGTGTGGATTCAGAGGCACGAAGGTGATCTTTAGCATCACACATGAACTTTATGTTTCTTAGATTAACTGCATCGTACTGCACATTGGCAAGAAGCCGTAATGATACTTCATCCTTCCATCAACTGAGCAACAGAAGGGTGCAGGGGTAATACTGTCAAGAGGCAGACTAGGTCTTGATTTAAGAACTACTCTAAATACCACAAAGCAAACCCCTTTTTAATAGCCCAGTATTATATAGTCAAATTACTTACGATGTATGTCTAAGAGTTGCTCAGTATAAACAGTTGGGACCAAAATCAGTGCTATAGCTGGGTCAAATATAGGTTTCCGAACTTTCTTTTGGTTTCAAATAGCTACAAGCCTTGAGTGTTGTGCAGGTGGTTGTAGGGAGGAGGTGCAAAGTATGATAAAGTGAAGTCGATTGTGTTTGCTTACAAGAACATACTTGGCTTTTCCTTGGACACAGTGAGGAGTCAGGATGTGTCAGGCTTCCTCTCCATCAAATGCCCACATGACGATTCTCAGCCTTATTTTCTGTCTGGCAATGCTCAGTGTGTGCCTGGGCCCAGCTCCTTGCCCCACCCCCAGCCCTCCTCCCACCTCCTCTTTGCTACCCTTCTCTCCAGAAGCCCTGCTGCTCTCTCCCTGTTTATGTCCTGATGATGGGTTGATGCTGGGCTCGGTTCAGTCTTCCACCTTGTCCCTAAGGCCTTGGACATCTGTGCTTCTTTGGGCTCCAGCAAGGTGATGCTGAGGCAGCCCAGACTGGCTCTGAGCAAGGGCAGCCCAGGTCTGGCAGAGCTCCATGCACCACTCACTCCCCTCCTTACATCTCAGGATGTAAGACCAAGATGTAACCCATGACCCAGGAGCTGACTACTCCTGGTACACCTCGAGTACCTGGCATTGAGCGAGGCTGGCATGGCGGCAGTGCAGCCGAGGGCTCCGAAAGTGATGTCTGCTATCGACAAGCTATCAACTATGATCTCCTTGCAAATAATCTGACCAAAGGTCTCTACTGAATGGAGTTGCTGTGTGCTCACCCTGATTTGCTCCAGATAACTCCGCGGGCTGGGAAGCATAATTTTTTTTTTCTCACTCTGAGCCAGCACGGCTATACAGGCAGTTACATTTTCTGTCCCGAATCCAACCGGTCCGCTTCCATGTGTTGCCTCCCTGCTTCTTCCTCTTAAGTACTCACTGTGCTCGAGGCAATGTGCAGGGTGCAGCACCCTGTGTGTTGTGTTCCCTTTCGTAGGAAGCCAGGACCAGAAATTCCCCCATCACTTCTGCCCCTGGCAGCTTATTCCCTGTGCTAAACCCGGGGCCAATGCCCCATGGTAGACCATCACCAGCTGAGGGCATGGGAAGGGAATCTCACCCTCCCAGAAAATGTGTAGGCAGCTCCACCCTCCGCCCATCTTCTTTGCCCAGAATTTAGAGCAGCTTTCCGTATTTGCTTTTGTTTTGGGTTTAAATATGTGCTTAGGTATCTCTCAGAGCTAACTCAAATGCAGGGGTGTGGTGAGACTGCCTAATTGAATGTAGCCTGTGATATCTGCAGATGGATGGCCTGTCTCCATAAAGCTGTTTTATCTTTTTCACTTAAGTTGTTTTAAAAGCTGATGATTTGAATCCTTTGCCGCCACTCTTCTTTTGACTTTATGAGACATAGGCTAAGTCTTTCAAAGCTTCTCTTCAGTTTCCTTCCCAGGACGCATCTGGTAGCACGCTGGATCACACTTTTAGGAAAGAAGAAGAAACAACAGGATACTCTGAGTGCTTATGTGAGGGCCCAATTCCTCCCCCAACTTTCATTACCCCCATCATCATTTCATGTCCTGAGGTCCTGGAAAGCCCAATGTCCAGTCACAGTGACAACCACCTCCTTCACATGTCAGTGGAAATTCTTGGGCACCAAACACAAGGAGCTGCGTCCCCATCCCACTGGAGTCACTGGAAGAATGTCCTTGGCTTTCACAGGGTTAGGGTTTCAGCCTAACTGGCACTCTTTAGTTGAAAAGCTACAGGCCAAACACACCCATGGGATCCACAACACGTTTCTAGCAATATACTCCTACTTTAATGTATTTGCATATAATCTTCTTGATGAGGGCTTTCCCACTAACTCTTGCTCTGACACGACGAGGAATGTTTTAAGACAGCAAAATGGAAAACATGGCAGGGAGATATGAACACCTGAACAAGGTGAGGAGGACAAGCATGGCTACCTTTTTCTTCATCCTCCCTTCTCTCCTGCTGGCCCCATCACCATGGGTTTTGGCTTCCAGAGTTACTCCATGATGACCCCAAAGGGAACACCTATGGCAAGTGTGCAGCCACATCCTGATCCTCATGTTTGTGCTTTCTCATTGTACATCATGATGCACCACAGGTTGGACACCAGCCCGTCAGGTCTTTGTGGAGCTTGTATGCAAATTGCCAGCTGAAGACCCTAAAGCTAGTTTATTTTTCTTCTGGACAAGGTGAATCTCCAGACCTCCGGAAAGGGGGATCCTATTTGAGAGAGTTGCTTGCTGCCAGGGACTTAGGAAGTGCAAGGGGTCTGTTTGGGACAGAAGGCAGGAGGATATATTTTTGACAGCACAGGGCAGTATGTCACTGAAAGTATGGGTTTTGTCCTCAAGAAGTTGATACTTCCATGTATCAGTCTTTTATGTATTCACCCTTATGTGAGATAAAGAAGTGCTATTACCCACTTCTCATGAGGTGAGGTTGTAGAGCACATGAAAAGTGAGAAACTGAGTTATAGGTTGATGTCATAAACATGGATCTAACCATCCCCCTTCAGTATCAGACTCCTTGGGAAGAGGGAAGGAGATGGGCGCACTTTCTCAAGTGCAGTTAATCTCACCCAAGCCAATGGCATCTGCACACATTTATTTTCATCTCTTATTTTTCTAAGGTTATTTTCACTTCACTGCTGAAGAACAAGGATCTTGGCCACATTATGTCAATCTGTGGCAGGCAGTTGTGTTGTGGGTCCTGTATGGGGTTCAGATCTTTTGCAAGTTGCTCTGTGAGCACCATAAGTGCTTCTGTGGGCCCACCACAAGTGCCTCTCCTTACTCACATGATTGCCAAGTCCCTGCAGTGCTTTCCAGATGTGTGTCAAGTCTGGTCTGGAAGAACCAGCTCTAGGTGAGAGCTGGTTATGTATCTCTAGGTGAGATACATTTCAAGGGCCAACTGCACACAACAACCCTAATTAATGCCTTTTTTCATTCCCCTGGATACAGTCATGTCCAAGATGGACTAGACACAGACTACCAGCAACACACACTGTCCATTCTTTTTGTTTTTTTATTTTTTTTTTCCCAGAGGCTATTAATTTGGGATGTTTTTCATCTAGTGACCTCAACTGGAAAAGTTCCAGATCCCGTGCTGTGTACCTTGGGGGTACACCGTTTCATTAGTAAGATCCTTCATTTGAGTATTGTCTGTTTATTTTGGAGGGTTTACCTCCCCTCCCTGAAAAAAACAGAGATGAATTGGGATAAATACAGGCAGGAAATGGTTTCCCTGACAACACTAAGAATACATAAGAACAACCTCATCATTCACTTTTATTCCTTAGATACACTTTTAAAAGAAGTTTGATCTAAATTAAAAGACATCTCCTCTTCACAGCACAGCACCCAAATCAACAGAATTAATCAGCCCTGATTTCACTTTGAGTGAGATGAGAACTAAGTCCCATTAAAAAACAAGGATGTGAGGTCTTAGATCACAGGCAATGAAAGCTGAGTCAAAAGAGGAGTTCATTCAGATTCAACGCTGGTCAAAAAAAAAAGCGGCTTTACTCAACATTCAGCTTTGCCAAAATGTAACTTTCACTAACAAACTTCCAGCGTGTCCTATTCAGAGCGCCTTAGGTTTTGGTGAAGCCTGGGTTGGATTGTCTGTGAGCAAAATCTAATCTAGTTATGTGACAGTGCCGGAAAGGAAATCAGAAAAACTGTTTCTGAGAGATTGTTAGGGGAGGCATCTCAGCTTGGTGTGATGTAATTTCTACTCCCGTCACGTTGCACTAGCACATCCCCCTCTCTCTCCCGATCTGCTTGCCATTCCTGCCAACCTCCCTACACTCTATAAGGTGCAGGAGAGACATTTCAGCAACTTGAATGACTTCATCTTCCATCTTGAACAGTGTGTCCAGCCTCAGAAGCCAGGGGAAACCTCCCAGGGCATGTCCTCCTCACCTAGGTTGGTCTATGGTCTGTAGGCAGAGGGGTTGTTCCTGAGGGGAAGCCATTTGGGAAGCAGGGTTTTAGGCTTAGCCTTGCCAGATTTCTACCTTCAGGGCAGGCAAGATCTTCCCTTTCTCCTCATTAAAGAGGGATCAGACTGCCCAGCAAAGTTCATGGTGTCCCAAAGACCTGGTGTTCAACCTGTTTCCTTGTCTTATGTCATTTTTGAGATCACTGATTCCTAGACAAGATCCTGCATCCTGTATGTAAGACCTACTTTCTTGGTTCTGATCTGCCTAAACAGCATTAGATTTGTCTTCAATGACTGCTGGGAATCAATCCATAAGCACAGATACAAATCATTATCCAAAAGCTGTGTTTCTAATGAACATGTTATTGCTGCAGCGGAAGGAGGACCCATTGCTAATGACATCTGCAGATGATAAAGGAGAATGTTCAAGGTCAGGTCATAGAAGGATTAGTTGTCCAGTTGGGTGCAAATGAACAACATATGTTTCAATATACATCTAACGTAAAGTCACAGATCTGGGAACAGAAGTGACAGCACATTAGAGAATCTCCAGCGCCTCCCTCTATCTGGCTCATTGTAAAGAAGGCTGAGAAGAGGGCTGGTCAGTGCTTACCATTGCCTGGGTGAGGACATGTATTTGACGGCAGAATGCTCTTCATTCCAGTATATGAACAGAAAAAAACAGTGGATGGAAGCTGAAAGTCAGCAAATTCAGACAAAAATAAGATGCATTTTCTTATTTTGAGTGTATTAGTCATTGGACTTCAGTGACTTCAACCGAGGTTGAAGTGGTTTCTCTCTCACAGGAATCTTAACATTCATGGTGTTTTTCTTAAGGGTGGACCTTTGATCACTTCCAGGAGGTCCACTGAGCCAGATTACGTAGGAGATCAGAAAAGATAGTTACAGTGGTACCTTTCTGGTGTTAGACTCTATTGCATGAGGAGCAGACCAGCTGGAGAAGGCAGACCAGTATCATGGCCAAGCTAGTACATTAAGCTTCTTGGAAGGACAAATGGGAAGAAAGGGATACTTCCACATCATGGAAGATCTCTGATATTTGCAAGAGAGTGCTGATACATATTTTCTTTTTCCTCAGGCCTGCTTGAAGTGAAGACCCCCAAAAATGAGAATATCTTGTTTTATCAGTTCCACTGGCATAGCTCTGGTTTGTTTGATCTCAACATCAACCTAACTTCAGGCTCAGTGATATTATTGCTACCTTGTGTCAGAGGAATGGGTTGATGGTCCCTTCAGGGATGGATTAATAGCATCTTTCCTGAAGTAGCTCTGTGTGATCCAGCTGATGGTGTACAGAGAAGACACCATGGCAGCTGGTGCTGGAGGAACTTGGAAGAGGACGGTGGTTACTGGGGAGGTTAGAGATTTGCAAAAAGCCCCAAACCCTGGATCTGGTTCCCACGGATGTTGTACCACTCTGGACTAGCTTGTTATAGGAAATGATGCTATAGCCAAAGCCAACCCTAGAAACTAACATAGTCACTTCCTCATCTCCAGGGATCTGATTAAACTCAGAAATGGTTTCTAAAGCTGGTTCTGCATTTTCCATCTACAGTATTGCTAACCTCAAACTTAAAAAAAATTTAGAAATTCCAAAATGCTGCAATGCCATAATGATGAAATATGACAGAGGTGTGGATAGTTTTATTTACAGAAATGAGTTCATTCTGTAAATATGTGTGCCTTGTTTGTTTCAAGATCAAAATTCAACAATCATATCCAATAACAGAATTTCTGCTCTGCGGGGTGTGATTCTCCCACACACAACTCTTGGTTCCAGGGATGGGCTTTCCTTATCACTCTGCTCTTCTTCTCACACAAAAGCCATTTCTCAATGATATACCTCTGTTCAAGGGCTTGGTCCTGGGAGGCCCAATGAACCAGTTTATGGAGACCAGATTGGATAACCACAGCACTTTCTTTCTGCTTTTAAGCTGCAGAAGCGGATTTCCTGAGCGCAAGAAGCAGGGCAGCTAGGAGAGGTAGTCTGACACCATGGCCAAAGACATAGACCCATCTTCTGGGAAGGAATGATGGGAAGAAAATAGAAGAACTTCCCAGTAGAGGACTTTGCAGGGCCCATGCTCCACAAGGGGCTCCTCGACGCAGCATGCGAGCTGGGCAGCGGACTGGGAGCAAGAGCAGCAGAAGCGATGGGGCATGACCAAACTTGCATGATACATGGTCACAAAATGCGTGGGGATTCTCTTTTGGGAAAGAGATCCCTAAGGGCCTGGCTGTGTCCCTGCCTGCCCCAGGTGTGTGGAAGTAGGAGGTTATGTAGATGCAATCCTGGGCTAAGATAGAGGAGGGTTTGGCTGGAGGATTGCTAGTGCCTCTGCGCCTGCCCTATCTCTGCTCCTGCGCTGGATTAGCTCTGTGGCAAAACCCTCCCTGATTTCAGCAAGTGTTGCCTGAGCCATCCCCTCCATGCTTCTGTGCTTCCTTGCTATATATAGCAATTAAGCAAAAGCCCCAGACATCCCCTTGCTCATACGGTGCTTTAATTATAAAGTAGTTTGCTTTTGATTGGCAATTACTATGCCTGGGAAGGGGCCTCACAAGTCAGTGGGCCTTCAAGACCTGGCTGTCACTTTTATCTGCCTCATCCCCTTCTCCATCTGGCTGCTGAAGCATAAGGTCTCATGGGCTTTTCCGTGAAATGTTAGCACTTAAAAAATGAGAAGTGAATGGGGTTGGCCTTCACTGAGGCTGTAGCTTCAGTTTCCTTCTTTGTTTTGACCCTTCCCTCTTAGTTGTTAATAGGAAATATCTGATGCATTACCATTGCTGGGCTAATCCCATCACGCTGTGGCACTCGGCTCCCCCTGCCAGACGTGCTGTAAGCAGAGAAATGAAATAGTAGTGGCACACAGACAACCTGCCACTGACCTTCTCTTAAAGGCAGTGGGTCTACGCTAAGAAAAGCACTTCTCAGAAGCACATGCCTGATCCCAGACCTGGGGTCCACATGTGCTCTGAGGGGTTGTGATAGGGATTCCACAGTAGGAAACTGGGTGGCAGGGACTGGGTGCAGGGAGCAGACTGGATCTTCTTGCTCTGAAATCCCTGAGGCTACAGACCAGATACAGAAATGCAAATATGCAGAAATGTGGAAATCTCTTCTCTGTCCTACATGGACCATGCAGCTTTGCAAAGTGCCATGGGGCCAGAAATGGGTGCAGGAGCCTGGACACTGCCTGTGGTCCTCCTCCTGCTCTGGGGAAAACCACTGCCCCTTCCTGACCTCAGCTACCCCCAGTCCTGTGCTCTCCCATTCCATGACATCCTGGCTGGTGGCACAAGCACGTCCCGGATCAAACATACTGTGATGTATGGAAGTTCTTTAGTGCAGGGCTGGTCTGATGTGGTCAAAGGCCACATGCCACCAGGAGGAGTCACCCGCTGCCACAACTATTTCCCATAAGCTTTCTATGGAGTGTGACATCTGGGTTGGGCAGCGTGCTCTCCCATGCCAGTTGACCCTTCAGACCTCATCCTAGCCTGTTACCATGTCAGGAAGCATGTAGAGACAAAAGTAATTTCCTTTTCCAACTAGAAACTCCACCGGATTAGTTCTTAATACCATGCACTTAGATTTTTCTTAGTACAATCACACCGATCGTAGATAGTTGTTCAATTGTAAGTATTGGCAAAGAGCAACCATTTAGTGGTACAAAGATTAGGAACCGAGCATGTTTGGGATAAAACTCTCCCTTTCTTCATCAGCCTGTGTATTTTTGAGCTGTTGAAATTCAGCCACTAGAGAGCAAACTTCTTCTTTTTATCAAATGGCAGTTTATATATTTCTTTAAAAAAGAATTGTACTCTTCTTCAGGCTAAAAACCATAAAAATTGAAACCCGAGCTTTTAGTTTACAGAAGGGAAAAGAAGATTGCTTGCTTGCTCTCTTTTTTTCCTCTCTCTTTCCTTCTCTCTCTCTTTCTCTCTCTCTTCACAAGCTGTGTTTTAGGAAGGGAGAAGAATAGATGAGTGTGTTTTGTTGTAGCGAAGGTCTTTGCTAATGACTGCTGAAGCTCTCTTCCTTCATGTCAATCATTAGAGGTAATTGTCCATTCTGACATTTGGCAGGCTGTGTGAGGAGCATCTCAAAAGGAGGCCTTGGGATAGCAATAGGCACTACAGCGCTGTGCATGTGATTGTGCAAGAGTTAGACAGGAGGAGATCTTCAAACCAGCAGGATTATACCCATTAATATTGGAAACTGCCTCTTTCTGGAGTAGCACTGCAACAGCTGGGCCCCTGAGACCATGTGGTTTAAGTGCCCTTGAGATTTGAATGCAAATGGGTTGGAGAAGACAAATCTTTCCAGAGAGGAGCCTTCAGCTGTGGGCTTTCCTTTGTCCCTTTTCCTTTGCTCTCTCTCACTGTGCTGGGGAAGCAGTGTCAGGTTGGGGGAGAAGGAGACCCTTTCAATGTGCTAAGTTGGGAAGAAGAGCTCTTCTCACCTGTTCTTTTGGTAAGCAGAGGTTGTATGTGCAGATTGTGAAGAATTTAAAAGCATTAATAAAGGGACAATGACATTTTATTAACTTACTTCATCGCTTCAGGAAAGACCCATGCAAGATGCTTCTAGGCTAGAAGAACTTTGGGCCCAGGCTCTGCAGAGTCCTGTAATTGCTGTGCTACAACTCTAGGTCCTTTACAAGGTAATGGGTCATGTCTAGGCAGCCTGCAAGTTTCCTTTACTCCAATTCTAGTTAGCAATAAACCCTGCAGAGGTGCTGAGATGCCCAAAGAGGCTTCTTAACGTGATAGTGGTGGCAGAGACAGCTCAGAGATAGCGGGGACAGAAAGGGACATCTGTGGTTTAACAGGAGACAAGTCCCAGGAAGGGGGTAAGACTGCTGCATGTCCCAGGTTTACCAGCCCACTTAGCAGCAGCAGCAGCAGAGAACTGATCTTCTTGGAAACCACCTCCAAACAGCCCATAGCACAAGCAAAGCAAATGCTGGTTCAGTCAAGATCTGGAAACCCCCAAGCAGCACCTGATCTAAAGCAGCTCTTCCTGTGAAAATGAAAGGGGATTTTGTGAAATACTTGGTGTTGTCAGCATTGTGTACGCAGTGGATTATCTCCCTGCCTTTCTTTGTGAACTAGCTGATGGACCAGCCTGTTGCCCAACGTTGAATGCTATGGTGCTTTATGATGACTCACAGGCATGATATTAAGGCCTGACACGGACCTTTACAGAAGGGCATTCCAGCAGACTGTGGGTGGTATATGATTTGTCTGCCAAGAGGACAAGTCCTACTGTTCGATGTCCCGCTGACATTATGAATTACCCCATGGGGTCATATGACCCGTATTTAATCAGTTTAACATCTTTGTCGGTGACATGGACAGTGGGATAGAGTGCACCCTCAGCAAGTTTGCAGATGACACTGAGCTGTGTGGTGCAGTCGACATGCTGGAGGGAAGCGATACCATCCAGAGGGACCTGAAAAGGCTTGAGAGGTGGGCCTGTGCGAACCTTATGAAGTTCAACAAGGCCAAGTACAAGGTCCTACGCCTGGGTCAGCACAAATACAGGCTGGGCAATGAGCCGACTGCTTTATGGAGAAGTACTTGTAGATGTTGGTTAATGAGAAGCTCAACATGCCCCAGCAATATGTGCTCACAGCCCAGAAAGCCAATCGCATCCTGGGCTTCATCAAAAGGTTGGACATTAGGAAAAACTTCTTCACCGAAAGGGTTGTTAAGCATGGAACAGGCTTCCCAGGAAGTTGGTGGTCACTATCCCTGGAGATATTTAAAAGACGCGTAGAAGAGGTGCTTAGGGACGCGGTTTAGTGGTGGGATTGGCAGTGTTGGGTTAGTGGTTGGACTCGATGATCTTAAAGGTCTTTTCCAACTGAAATGCTTCTATGATTCTATGAAAAGAAGTGTGGTCAGCAGGTCAAGGGATGTGATTCTCCCATTCTAGTTCACTCTCATGAGACTGCACCTGGAGTATTATATTCAGCTCTGGTGCCTCCAACGTAAGAAGGATGTGGACCTGCTGGATTGAGTCCAGAGGACAGATACACAGATGATCAGGGTGCTGAAACACCTCTCCTACAAACACAGGCTGAGAGGGATGGAATTGTTCAGCCTGGAGAAGAGAATGCTCCAGGGAGACCTTATTGCAGCCTTTCAGTACTTAAAGGGGGCTTGTAAGAAAGATAGGGCAAACATTTTATCAGGGCCTGTTGCAACAGGACAAGGAGGCATGGCTTTAAACTAAAATAGGGTAGATATAGATCAGATATAAGGAAGAAGTTTTTCATTATGAGAGCGGTAATGCTATGGAACAGGTTGCCCAGAGAAATTGTAGATGCCCCATCCCTGGAAGAGTTCAAGGTCAGGTTGGATGGGGCTTTGAGCAACATGATCTACTGGGAGGTGTCCCTGACCATAGCAGGGGGATTGGAACTAGATGGTCTTTAAGGTCCCTTCCAACCCAAACTATTCTGCAAACCTATGAAAAACTGTTGTACCAATTGTTGTACTGGGAGTTAGTGTTTTAGATTGAAACTACTTTATTGTCTTTGTGCTGCATTAGGCACAATGAAGTGGCTATGAAATTAATTAGTTGTACCCCTACAGCGTGCTGTGACAGGCTCTGCAAGCCAGATGTTATATGAGCAAAGTGGAACCTTAGGATTTTGGACTCAGTCAGAGCAGCTATGAAAGTCACAGCTGGCAAATCTCAGCAGGCCAATCTATTGCAATGTTAAGTTTTTAAATTTTGCTGTGAGGCCACTGGTCTTGAGACCAAATACAGTTTGGGTGAGTGCTGTACAAATACAGGCAACAGATAAAAAAATCCATTCTTCTGTCTTGGGAACATCAAGGTGTTAGAGAGTTGATAAGTCAGTTTGGAAAATGGGGTTCCACCATCCCCCCTTTTGATACAATTTAGCTACAGATATGACCTCAAAGAGCCGTGCCTTTAGGGACTTGGATATGAATGACTTAGCTGTAAGGTGACAGAAATCACAGAGGCACAAACTCTGAGAAGTGAGGACATAAACAGGATTGGAGTGTCCCACACCACCAGGCATCTACACCACCACAAAGGGTTGAGTATTGACCTGGCTGAGCGGTAGTCAGGGCAGGTGTGACATCTCATCTGACCCTCTACTAATGCCTGCTTTAGCGTCCTCTGAAAATAACTGATAACCTTTTGTGAAATGTGGCTTTGGGCAAGGTCAATCCACCAGAGAAGTTCCTAGCTGCTGTATGCTTTGATTAAAAAAAAGCCACTGGACAAACTAAAGAGCTGCCAGGGCTCATTGGCAGCAGCTGCATAGCTCATGCCTTTGCTCTGTACGTGACAGCCCAGTCTAGTGTCAACATAAATTCAGCCCTGGGCACATTCAGACTTCTCGTACACTCTCACCTGCCCAGCTAGCTTTTCAAATTGTGTCAGAAGCAAAAGCTGATTATCAGCTTAAACAGTGCTGTCTCTCCTCTTTGGCTGTAAACACTGGCCACAAGCAGGACCAAAACCAGCATCTTGAACTTTCTCTAGAGGAGGCTTTGGGATAGGGACTGTTTGGGCAATCAGCACCTGCTTCATTAGTATGTACATTAGTAGGCTCATTAGTGCTTTGTGCAGCTTCCATATAGTGTCAAGGATTGATCTCCTTTTTAAAAATATAGTCTTGATGATTTTTATTTTCTGTCTGAAAAACCTGTATCCTGCAAACATTCATGCTTCTGAAATTAGATCCCACAATTTCTGAGTGGGACAGCTTTTCCCCTGGCAACTTTTCTAAGTGCCCCTCATAAATGATTGTTTTCAAAAACACTCTGCTTTTGCATATCTGCTTGTATTTTCTGTATCCCTTTGGGACAGGCTTCATTGTTCTTACCATGCTGCAGTTGCTGAGGTCCCCATCTGCGGCACGTATTGGTGCTGAACCACCCTGGCACCTGCATTTTGTGCCTCCCATGTGTAAAAACCTGTGTGCAGGGACAAGCTGGCATCATGGGGGAAGGACCACGCTGCTAAGCTGTGTTGGGGAGTGCATCTTCCTGTGGACTCTCTGGGTGACTTTAAACTATGGATTCCCTACTCAAGGTCCTGAGCTAAAGCACTTCTATGTATTTCTCTTGTCTTTTTCTTTTTGGCTTGGAACAATCTTTGTGTGGAAAATTCTGTAGGGAAAAACTAAGGAAAGTTTTTTTCCTATGGAAAATATTCTGCCAAGTGCTGGGTTGTGCCCAGGGACCAGCATTTCATTTTTGGCTCCTGTTCCCTCCAAAGAACGCTTTTTTTCCTTCCTTCTTTTCACCCAAGAAATGTATCGATTTTCTTAACTTTCCTCTGTCTCTCTGCTTAAAATTAGGCAGCCACTTTCCTTATCTCTAACCAGCTCTGTGGTGCTATCATTTTCCATTTCTTGCTTCCTTTTTTTTTTTTTTTTCTCTGTGATTTCTTTCTGGAAAATGTGGCTTGCAGTAAACATCTATTAATGCTGGAAAGGAAGATAGGACAAAATAAAAGCTGGACTCAGTCTTGCTTTCTTTCTTCATGTTGTGGAAATGCTCAGTCATTTATCCTTCAGCCAAACCTATGAATCTCTTCCAAGGCCTTACCTTTGTTTCTTACCCCTGAATGAAAGTAGGCATCTCTGATTTGGAGAGACAAAATCCCAAACGATACTGCCTTCTGATGTGCTCAGGTCAGTCTGGGGGCTGCAGCAGGGTGCTCTGCATGTGGCTAGTCTGGTGACTTTTGGTGTCATTCCCAGCTTCAGAGGGATAAAGCTGGTTGTACCCAACCTGGAGCCTTGCTTTGCAATTCCCTTGTGTGGTTTTAGGCTTAAGCTGGCAATTAATGCTGTTCCCCTTTCAGTGCATCAGCATGCTTGTCATGCAGGGAGCACTGCTGGCTTGGAGTGGTCCCAGACCTGGCCTAGGGGGAGCAGAGGGGGAGAAGTAAATGATGCTGAGGGTGGGGGAGAGAGGCCAGTCACCTCTAGCATTTATAAAACTTATGCCCTGTAAAATACTGCAATTATATTGTTTTCCAAATCCAGCGGGAACCGTTGTTTTTCAAGCAATAAATATCCTCCTGCAGCGTTGGCAGCTGTAATATGGCAGCTCTGACAACCTGAAAGTGAAACGCATTTCAGCAACATGAAACTGATGCTAGTGACTTTCCATTAGCCAAGCTGAGAGAAATAATCAAAAAAGGTAAATAAATCGGATGTTTATATTTATTTCCCTTTTCCCTTTTAATAACTTCTTTCCAAGGGAGAAAGCCCAAGACCTTCACTAGCAACATGGTTTTGATAACATTGTGATAACAGAGCCTTGAAAGATACAGAAGGAGCCGCTAATGACTGACAGACCGCAAACAATAATTTTTGTTACTATTGATGCTCACTTTTTTTTTGTTTTAATAGTTCAGATATTTCAAGGCAAGATGATGTAGGCAATAATTAGTTCTTTGAACACTGACAATATTTCCTTTTCCCATCTTTCAGATGTTTTGGTCTGGGATATAAAGGATATTCTACTAATATTCCTGTAGCAGAAATGCAAATGCTTAACAAATACATAATTATGAACAATAAAATGCCTAGAATGACAGGATTAAAGTGGGGTCCTAATTAGCAAACCCTTATTCAGCTCTCAGCAGAACAGCCCTAGAGTTAGGTGCTTCTTGGCACAAATTTGAATGAATGTCTAGAACATTTCACTCTGAGATACTGCACCTAAGCCATGGGTGCTACTGCACTGTTATAATCAAACCATTTGATATAGAAACATGTTTATGGATTGATGTGTCATTGGTTGAATGGCAAGATCTGTAAGTTCATTTTTCACATTTATGGAGAAGTGAACTTGTGCAAAATACCCCTAGTTTTGTGCAACCTTGGACCTTCAGGTAAACCAGTTGGGTCTGTGCGGTCAAACAAGCCTATTTACATGCGTTAGACTAGATGCTAAAAGCACAATAAAAATGTAATTATCTCCCTAAGGCAACTGTATTGACATGTAGCATTCCTTGGGAAAACCCTTACTATAATGCAGAAGATGAGAGAGAGCTGTGATGGAGAGATGTATAGGGCATCCCTGCTCCTCTGTAAATTCTTTCATCCACTGGTTGTTAAACCACCTGATTATTGTATTAAACACTTAATTCTTCTAGTTTGACACAGAGTTGTTATTACATGCCAGTAAAAGACAGCACAGTGGAAACAAGCGACTCGTGGAGGGCAAAGGTGTAACTGGTGTGCCTCAGCGCCCTGTGCTGCAAACTCAGGTGGACCTCACAAGCCCTGTTGTTCTTGTGGACTGTGAGATGTACATGCTCACAGCTCTTAGTTATAATCTCTGCAGATCCCGATCTGGACTAGGCTACCCCACCAAAGACAAGGGTAGACCTCAAGGAATATAACCTCATATTTTCTGGTTAAATGGGATGTATTTTGCTCTCCAAACCATTTTGCTCTAGCCTTGGTCACCAACCAAGTGCTGTTGTTACCCAGGTGTTGTGAAATGTATTTGTAGTTCTCAAGCTTAGCTGACAAGCTCTGTGTTGAAGTAGTTGATCCCAAATGAAACCTTTGTTTTTTGTTCCTCTGTCCTACTATTTAGAAACCAAAATTAACTCTGAGATGTGGTTAAAGAATACAGTTTACAGCAAAACCTTCTCTACTACAAGAACCTTGCACGTACGTTTGTGATTTTAGCCCATTACCAGAAATGTTAGCATAGACATAATAAAAAGATCTATTTTATTTTCCTGCCAGCCTATGTGTGTGCCTTAATTGCATATTGAAGTTAATCTTAGAATCCTCTCCTTCATGTAAATATACTCATTGGCTAGTAAATATTAATGCTACTCCCTGACTCCAGCTGTGAAGTTTTTATTGTTGTGTTAGAGGTTTTGATTAGCCTCCAAAAGGTTTTGCTTCTACACTATTTATCTGAAACATACCGAGTCGCTGCAAGCAAGAGTCGCTACAAAGAAAATCATGCTCTTTGTCTCATTGTTTTTAATTTAATCTGTGCACGTATAATTATTTCTGCCTGTTTAATGCCTAGGAATCATCCTCTATGAAATTCCAGAGGCAGGGAAGAAGCTGCCTGGTACCATTTTGTTCCAGTTTTCAGCAGACAGTGCTGAAATAAAAGAAACGTATGTCACATCTTGCCATTATTCTTCCTAATTGTCACGGCAATTTACCCATGAGCTGACACGATAACCATGGAGGGAAACGGAGCAAAACCTTTTGCAAAACTCCAGGCTCCAGGAAATCATGGAGGCAGATGGAAGGGGGAGCTCAGTGTCTGCTGGGCTGCGCTGCGGGGCTCTCCCCCGTGGGATCAGCTGATGAGATCAGTGGCCTGTTTTGACCTCTCTTCATCCAGCTGAAGGAACAAAATCCTCCTCAGCTGTCCCTACCATATCCCTTACATCAGGGCACTTTGTGGCTTTGGATTTATCCAAGCTGGCAATGCTGAGCACCGACCTGGCTGTGGGACTGGTGTCGACAAGACTAGTGTTCATCCTACGCAGGGACGCTGGGACGCTGTGCCCGTGCCGATGCGGTCCTCAGTGGTCTGAGGCACATCCTGTGGGTCCCAATTTTTGCAGGCAGAAGGTTGTCCTGACTCTGATGTCACAGAGAGTGGGAGAATTTGTGTTGCACCTCTCCAGGCACTGAAGGGTCTTTCTGGGAAGAATGAGCAGCCATGGTGTGATGCTCATCTCCATCCCCTTGCCCAAGTCGCTGCAGCCAATATACTATGCTAGTGTGAACTCTGGTCTATGCTTTTTGTGTGAGTGCCAGTCTGTGCTTCTTCACAGACCACATCAAAGGAAAGGGTTTTGCAAGGAGGTGTGTCTCTGAGCTGGGGAAAGTTCAGCTAACCTTGCAGTGATAATGTGCCTTTTGCCCTGCGATTTTACATTAAAACCTGATTTAAATATGCCCAGCAAGCATCAACTTCTGAGCTGGGAAGCCGGGCACTTTTCTCTGTCAATGTAACATCTGGGACCATCAGCAACATCTGTTCTGCAGGGAGCTCAAGCCGGGTCAGACGAAGTGTGCTCTTAATCTCTGGCTTCTGCTGAGACTGCTAGTGAGGGCTCACGTCTGTAAGATTCTCAGACCATCATGCCCTGGCAGATGGGCTGCTTGGAGAAAACAATTTTTATTTTCTGGTGGCTAGGTCTGGATTTGAGCCAGTTGTCTGGAGCTGAATTGCCAGTCCTCAATGTTTGATAGTCCCCTTTAACCTGTTTGGTGTTATCGTTTACCCCGCAGCCTTTTTTGGGGGAACTTTTCAAAACTTGTTGGGGTGTTGTTGGGGCTGAGCTCTGTTAGCAAGTCAGTTCTCACACGGAGGTCACCAACATCTCCAACCTCCATGGCTGCTTTACATAAACCTTAAATATAAAACCACGGTAGCTTTGCATGCTGAAGAATAAGTCTTGTTTGTAATATGCGGAAATTACCACATTTTCAGCCGATCTTTTAAGTGGTTCCTAATAAAATTATTAGGCAACTGGAAAATCTTCAATAACATTTTAAAATACAGTCCAGCTTCACAGTAATAAACTCAGCTTTTAACAACCCTCGTTTATAACAATTCCAACAGCAAGCACTAATTTTCCCTTTGGTAATGAGGCCTATTAGAAAGATTGTTCACACAGGGCTGACCTGGATTCAACAGTCATATTTTTTTTTGCAGTTTTCAAGGCACTCTGTGTTTGGCATATAAATGCACAGCTTTCCCTCTTGTCCTAGCCTCTACTTGTCTTTTTAAAAACTGTTTGAAGATTGCTAAATGGCAATCACAGAAGTAAAACACAGTGATGTTCTATGCAAATAGCAGGTTTCTTCATTTTTCTGATGCAGCTAATTGCTGAACTCTGCTCAATGTGTACTTTCACAGCGGGAACATTTATCAGGTTCCCAGTGAGGCTTGTTATGGTGAGAATACACCACTTCAGCTTTTAATATGGGCAGAGGACACAATTATTTTAATACGTTGACAGCATTTATCATTCCACATGCCTGCTGGCTGTAGGTTGCAGAGCTGGAACATGTTGTCTCCTGAAAGCCATAGTGAAACTGCTTCCCATGGAGCCAGGAGGGTGAGCAGTTCCCACCAAGCCTTGTGTGGCATAACTGGTTGTGTCTCCTCCTCAATGGGCCCCACACAGATCTATGGGAGCAGATCAGCAAGGGCTCTCTGCCTGTGACCTGCTCGTGAGGCTGATCTGGCTGGAGACTGCAGGATCAGATTGATGCTCCTGGTCCAGGGTTGCATCTCCCTGACTCCAGGCAGCTCTGCACACATGTCCTTCACAGAGCGTCCATCATCTTGAAGGGATGAGCTCTGCTTATACCTACTTCTGCTGAAAGTGACATCTCAGCCAGGAGAAACTAGGTTTGGTCCTATTGCCCTCTTGTGGCTGTCTAAAAGAGGCTACAATACTACTAGCTGACGTTTGGTGATGTGGTACCTGCCCATTCAAGCTGTCACAACTTTCCTATAACTATAGGAACCTATACTAGCACCTATAACGGTGCTGGTTCTCTAGGTGAATCTGCATAAGTTAAGGTGGAGCACCAGTCAGGAGATGGTGACATTTCTGAAAGGGACACATGGGTGCCATAGCTGTGACAGCAGGAGACCAGGCACAAGGACATCTCAAGCCAAGCCTTCCTTCCCTCCTCCTCCCTCAGCTGCAGCCAAGCTGCTTTCTCTCTGTTGCTTCTTTTGTCAGGCTGGCAGTGTGCGAGGCAGCCTGAACACCTCACTGGTCCTTCTGGTGTTTATGCCTACAAACAGCTTAAAAATTTACTCAGAGGTTCCTAAAAGGACCAGCAATAAAACCCAAAACAGGCTTGCATGCAAGTTAAATGTTCTGATAAGGAGAGGTAATGTTATTTGGTTTTGGCCTAACAAGGCAATAAAAGCCAAGACGTTTAATGGGACTCTACCTGGCGTATATTGACCTTGACACAGTATTTTTATTCAACATATACTGCACTTAATGGAAAATCTTGGCAAACAGTCAGTGTCAGGACTCTAATGCTTGTAAAATGGTTGTTGTTTTCAGAGTGATTTTCCCCGCTGAAAGTCATGCAAGAATAAAAAAGGGAGATTCAGTATAATTGTGTCACATAAAGGCCACCTCTGGGAAGCCATCTGAAGTTTTAATGTTTTAAAATAAATACTGAATTCAGTCATCTTTGATAAAGCATGTGGCTCCTTCTTCTGCTCTCAGGCACAGATGTGCATGCACACCAAAGGGCTGCCGGAGGAGAGCAGAACAAACACCATTTGCAATTAAGTGCCTTTAGACCCCAGATGAGACTGCCTTGTAACAATTTGCCTGATATTCTATAGCCTTGATTAAGGATGAAAATTATCCCTCCCATCCCAACAATTGCCAGTGTCTACCGAAGACCTGACTCAAATCTCTCGCTTATGCAAATGACAGCCCTCCTCAAGGCAACAGAGACGCTGCTTTTTTTTTTTTGTCGTTTGTTTGTTTGGTTGACATCAAACCAGTGAAATGACACCAAATCAGGCTGGACTGGAAAAGGGGATGTTGGAGTGGGCCATCACACACTCCTCGTCTTGCTTGCTAAAATAAAGCATTCAAATCTTAGTTTTTTGCTTCTAAAATCATCACCACAGGGGGCCAAGAAAAACTCTTCCCTCCAGGACCAACCAAGGTTGTGTTTGCCTCAATGTGAAACACAAGATGCTAGCAGGGACAGATGTTATGCAGGGGAGTTGCTAGGTTGAGCTTTGCATGCTGCAGACTGTCAGGCACGTTTGTTTCTTTTGTGGGACAGAATTGGATTTTTGGATCCTCCTGAGCTTGTCCCCAGGCCTGCTCCAGGCTGGGCTCCCCTTGCATGCTTTGCATGCTGTTGGCAGCACCTCAGCGCTGCCTCGTGCTTTCCATACTCTTAGTCCTTTTCAACTTGGTACTTGATTATAGACATCAGTGGGTACAGAGGACATGCCATATATTTAGTTTCTGGAGAAATGCATTCTTTTTCTTCAATAGCGCTGTCATCCTCTTGCTATGCCTCCGGTCACTGCTGTTCCCTTGGGTCTCCAGACATTGACCTAACTTCTGTATGGCTCTGGTCTCCAGCTGTGCCCAGTCCCATACAGCAGCTCAGCTTTTAACTCTTTTGATCCCGACACCCCTTTTCCAATCAAGCTCTCTGAATCACACCTCACAACATGTATTTTTGTTTGTTAGCAGGGGACAGATTTTGAAGCTGTTATTTTTTACAGACCGCTGCTCATTCTGACTGTCCACTGCCATTGTTGAACATAGCTCTAAGTAATGGCAAATCACAAACGGCGTGAATCTGCCCTCTTGATCCAAGGCATGAGCTCGTGCTCGCTGCTTGCCCCTTGCAGCCATATGGTTGGCGAAGGAGGCAGCATTCCCCATAGAATGCTTGTAGGGAAATGTAACTCCTCATCTTCAAGGCTGGTGGTGCTCTAATAGCCTCATACTGTTGTGTGATGCTCTGCTGTTGGACACCAGGGACCGCTGCATGTGAAGAATTCTTTTATAAAAATGAGTTGCATTGCGTTGTCTGGCCCCAAGTGCTTTCTTTAACAGGATCTTGGGTACTTCTGTACTGTGCATCTCAGACATAAACAGTGTTGTCAAAGGGTTGCTAGGAGCAGCATAAACACAGATTGGGAGAAGTTGCCATCTCCTAGAGTCCTTTGTCATGGGGCAAGAGTTTTTCTTTCTTCACTGAGAAGCTTCAAATGCAGCAGGAACATGTTGAGCTTGTTGATGTTTTCTCAAAGAAAGACATTTTCCCTTTGCCATCCAAAGCAAGAATTGCAAAGGTTTTATCAAGACTTTAAGGAAAACACAGAGCTTAACTGCTGAAGTTAAAAATGACCAAAAGTAGACAGACATTTGTTTACAGGGGAAAGTTCTGTAATATTTACCTTACAAAAGTAGAGAAGCTGCTGTCTGCTAGGCAGGACAGGGCTTCCCCAAGCATGCCTGGAGCATCAGATAATGTGAAGGGGAAACAACTGGTATTTTTCGCAGTGGTGGTTAGTGCCTGTGTGCTATTTAGTAGCATCCTTTTGAATATAAGCTCTGCATGACACGCACAGCATTTAATGAGGATTCATGGGCCACCAAAGACCAAAAGATCACTGACAAGGAATCCAAGGATAGGCCATTTACATTTTATAATCCCTGCTCTTACCATAGTGGCTCTGCCTTCTTTGGATTTATACAACTGCTAACACAATGGGGTCTTGCTCCTCTCTGTCACACTTTTCTTTATCCCCGACTGGTGCTTTTTCAACATTACACTTAAATAACCCCCAAAAATGTAAATATCTAAGAAAAAAAGGCTACTTTTCCAAAGGGAGACTGTTTGGTCAACCCCAAAGGGCAGAGCAGGACAGGAATTGAGGAGTTCCCATTCGACAAATGGGAGGTCTTGTCCTCCCTGGCAGACTTCACCAGGCTCTGGCTCTGCCACTGGCACCCTATGTACAGAGGGAGGGAAGAGGGCACTTGGCCATCCCCAGCTCTTGTGCCTTCTTCATGCTCCTGGCTTGTCAGAAACAGCAAAGATACCTCCTTCTTCCTCATCTCCAGATGTGTTTTTCTGCTTCATCTTTTGAGGAACAGATTCACAAGGTGTACCTGTGTGTGTGTGAGCCCAGGTTTACATTTGGGTGAGTGCAACATCAGAGATGAATTTTGCAACTCCAGTGACCCTGGTACCCCAACCACCATCCCAGTAGCCTAAGATGACACTAATCCACACCAAATGCTGTGTGCAAGGCACAAATTCATTTTATGATGCTCTGAACTCTGAGCTCTCAGCCAGCAAAGCTCTTCATGTTGCACATGTTGGATATTCATGCTTCTTCTGGTCCTGCTGCAGAACCAGCCTGTGCCCCTACAACTCTGTCCCAAAGAAGACAAGAAGTGTGCCTGAAAGGGGCACAGCCCATCCTGGAGGAGATCCCAACGTGGCTTGTCTTCTTCCACCTTGCCTGTTTGTTGCTGGGGCATCTCTGCCTTGGTCAGCATTGACAGCCCTCTGATTTTGTGTTGTAAGAGAGCGGGAGGTATAAGAGGGAAGGTTAACCTAAACTATAAACTCTCTTTGCCTGGGTTGCCTTAGAATATTAATGTGAGAGTTAAGGTCAGAATATTAATATTGTCAGCTGTGCAAATGTACTGCTCGTAATTCATGATGAACGCGCTGAAACGCAGCACTCTTTCACGCCATGGCAGAACCATTTTCTACTGCACATATTCCATTTTCTGGCCACATTATTTTCACGTGGAGTGGGCAGCTTTCCTAACTGGGCATATGCACTGTCCTTCCCTGCCCATGAAGGGTACATGAGCACTGAAAATCCCTGAGTTGTTTGCATTTCATAGCCCCAGTAAGCTTTCAAATCAAATAACAGCATTTTTTTTTTTTTAGCAGGAAAAAAAGAGTGTTTTGGTTAATGTGTGAATAATACCTTTTTCGCAGTCATATTTGCTTCTGTTTAATTTCTCTGAGATGACTAATTGTTTTAAGAGCTGCATTCCCAGAGCAAAACAAACAAACAAACCAACCAACCAACCACCCATCCCCCTGTGTTTCACTCCACAAAGCTTAAACCAGCCTAAATAAGGACAAAATATATTTTGCCCTCTGCAACTGTAAGTTTGCTCTTCCATCAGACTTTATGCTTGAAACAGATAAGGTTTTCTTTGCATAAGCAATTATAGAGCTATCTCTTTTTGGACAGATCTGAATTAACCGTCATCCTAAGCCAAGATCAGAGACATAGGTGGTGAGGCTGAATGCAAGTTCAGCAAAGGAGAAATGTCAGTTCAAGGAGCTGTTTGCGTATTCAGACTTTCCTTATTAAATTAGAAAGAAAAAAAATCTCTTGGGATCCAGCAGACTTCAGGGAAAATGTGTTGAAGTCATTTTGTCCGTCTACAACTTTTCTTTCCCTTTGACATTACTATAAGGCAAAGCAGACTAACAAAAATATTTTGGTTTGTAAGTCTGTATAAGCTGTTCCATAGGTGTCTGCTTTTGTAGCAGGATGCGTATTTATTATTTATGATGCAAAGGGCTGTCTCCCTGAAGGATTTCTCTTTAGAGCATAAAACCCTAGTATTACCTTCCTTCTGGTGTTGGCCCAGCTTCCTAAATTCCTTTTCTGATCTCTGCCACATTTTCCAGATGCTACAGCTCAGACAGATGCTGTTGCAATGTGATCGGTCTGCAGCAGCTTCTGGGGTCCTGGGGGGACAGCAGGTGGTGGGGCAGAGAATCGTACCAGAGCAAGCAGTGGGGCCACCTGCCTGCCTGGCAGAACCCTCACATGACAATAACACACCAGCATCGCAGTGGGAGTGTTGATGCATGGGTAGAAGAAGGTCCCACTCAAGGTTTTTTGGCTCTGGCATGTTCCTGCCTGAGAGGTCATGTCAGGGCAACATGGAAAACCTGTGGCAGTGTATTCAAGGTGGATGAAGTTTACCCCACTTAGTTCACTTTTGCCACCTGAAAATGGGCTATCTGGTTGTCAGTAGAGGGAGGCAGGTATCTATACAGGAGGGTCCAAACCACCAGGCTCAAGCTCCCTACTCCTGTCACAACCCTGTTGTAGTACCTAGGTCTCTGCTGCTTGCAGAGGGGCCAGAGCCAGAGAGACACTCACATTTTGGACAGCCAGAGTTAGGGGAAAAGAATCCTTCCATGGTGATGAAACTACTTTTTCAGAAACTGCTATTTTGGAATAAAACCTTCAGATTTCTGGGACTTCTATGCACTAGGAAGGAACAGGATTAAGGAGTCTGTGGTCTGGTTAAATAATCCCCATAATTCTCTTTGTTTTATCTCATTCCCTGCTGGTTTTTTTGCAAGTCAGTGACAGCCGTGTCCCAAGTGCTTTCAGTGAATAAGTACACTGATGCTGAACCTCATCAGCCTGCTGCAAGCACATTGATATTCACGCAGTGACTTCAGAGCCACACTCCTGAGGAGGGTGAGATTAAAAAAAAAAGACGTTTCTCTCAGGCTTGTTTCTGCAGCAGCCCATCTAGGGGCTGGTTTTGGGTTCTGATAACTGAGATCCAATACTGCTGCTCTACTGCTCTGTGTGTCAGCAGTGTCCCTGCAGAGCTGGGACAAGCTAAAAAAAATCAACAAATTATGCAGGAAGTATTGTTATGAAAATCTTTGGTTTGTGCAGTTGGGTTGTACTCTCTTACTACGGGGTACCTGGATGCCCTTTCTTTATACCCCCTGGGAGGATTTGGATTTTCTCAGAAGAAAAAACAATTTCACAATGGTGCTAAAAGGTGATCTGCATGACTGTTGGGGTGAATTCACTAATGTGGATATTCTGAAATGGGCAATGTGACTTCTGAATCCACGTACTATGGACTTTGGTGCTTTCCTATTGATCTATTTATTTTTAAGGAACTCAGTTACTCTTCTAATTAATTGAAACTTTTTAACGGTCATTTGGAGAGGAAATAAGGATCTCTTTTTCCATACTCTGAGTAGCTGGAGAATGACCATAAGAAGGGAAGGTGGATGGAGGCTGATGAGGGTTGTCTGCCTAACACAGCAGCTTCCTGCGTGTTTTACAATCTAAAAGCCAGGCATGAGGGTCCTTTGCTAAAGCGTGGAGAAGGCATATGGTAAAAAAAAAATGTCTCTCGGAAACAGTTCCAGGTCTAAGAGCACTGTGTCCCTAGTCAGAAGCCATATGCCAGTGAGGTGCTTGGCTGGTTTTATGTTAGACATGAAACATAATAACTTCCCATAAACTAGTGTATAACTACAATAACATGAAGCTCACTTCATATTTTGTGGGAGATTGTGGTAGGTTTAATTAATCATCTTTAATTGCTTGATGAGTAGAACTATGAGGATAATGTCAGTTATTTTTTGGTATGTAACATTAAATACAGAAAGTTAAAATACGTAAGAATTAAAAATACTGGACAAATTCAGATCTGAGCAAAGCTACAAAAAATTATTTAAGTTGATGTAGGGAAGTTTGTCCTTGCACAGAAAGCCTACTGTGCTTGTCTTCTTCAAGATCTCTCTCAGTGCTGGGGATGGGAGAAGCTCTACAAGTGTAGATGGATGCCGTTGGCTGAGTTAATGTGGTTTCCTCTTTTTTTGAGAGAGTTTGTTCTTCATTGATATACACAGCCTATAAGAATCCTTGCTTTTGATTTTCTTCATGAAGAGTATGTCCAAATCTGCAGCAGTACCAGAGGCAGGGAGGTTCACTTGTAGGTCATAGGCTGATCTTGACAAAGCTGTGATAATCTCCTTACAGCCCAGCCAGGACATCTTACTGCTTCAAGTGGCTTGGCCCTACAAATGTGAACTTTGGCTTTCCCTTGCCAAGACTCCCACTTGTGCCCTAGCTACAATTGAGGGGAATACTGAGAATTCCTACACATAAAAAAATGTGCTGTCTCCAGAGGGTAAGTCTCTTGCTTTTCACCAGGAAAACAAGCAAGGACACAAGAGGTCCCAGGGCTTAGGAGCCATGGTGAGGGGCTGGCTCTGCTCTAGCCATGGCAGAGGGAGCATACAAGGCAGCCAGAAAACTAGGGCAGCACAGCACACTGGAAATCAGGCTGTATGGTGCCTGTTGCTGGCATAGCCCTGTGTGAAAGCAGCAGGAGGCTGCTGCAGGTGCAGAAGCTGTTTCTCAATGATATTTGTCCATTTACAGTGTGCCTGGGGTTCCACTATCTCTCTATCTCAATAAAGCTGTTTGCAGATTAAAGAACTAAAAATGGCAAGTGTTTTTTGATGAAAACTGATGAACAAGTACAAGTCTAACATGATAGACCATATATCACCCTGCAACAGATATTCCACGTAGGCAAGCCTTAGGTCAAAGATAGCGAGTGGAGAAGTGCCGCAACTAACCAAGCGCTAGGGATAACAGAAGCTGAAATGTTCACATATGGAAATCTCCAGAAATATTAAATGGGGAGCCTGGAAAAATCCATAGGAAATTCTGCAGATTTATGAATATTATTATCTGTGAACTTTAATTACACTGACATTTAAAATGAACAAAAATGGCACTCTAATTGCACCGTAGCCACACTTTCATTGCATATATTTAAATACATTAAAAAGTAGTTAGGGCTGCACTATACTGTATAGGACCAGTTCAGGCAGCACAGTGCTGAGACTTTCAAAGTTTGGATTGGATTATTGCACACTCTTCTGGGGACTGCAGCATTTTTTTCCTTGTCTCACACATCCGACGAGTGCCTCGAATACACAAGTCTGAATTCCGCCGTAGTGTTTGACAGCAGCACGAGTGTCTCCACTCCTTTCACTAAGTAATCAATCACACTAACACTGCAGATCTTAGGCATATCATGCTTATTATATCCTATGAAATGTTGCACGTGGAAAGCTATCTGAAAGAAGTGCATTGCTGGTTTCTTAAAAAATTGAATTGTCACTTGAATTTTGACTTGGGAAATACTTATATAGAAGATATTCTGACTCTTAAAACATCCCTTCCTTGGATGTTTTTTCTGCTTCATGACTCACTACTTACTTATACAAGAGTTGTTGTTATGCTCTGCCTCTGTTTTGCTTTAAGGTTTCTTTTCAGTGGCTTAACTCTAAGTGTCACAGTTTCCAACATACACTTCCTCATCCCACAGGTGTGACCCACATTCTGCATTTCCAAAGATGCTCGAGATTTGCATTTTGGCATATTAAAATTCATGCTTCTCAGATGAGTCCAGTTTACAAAATTATCTAGATCTCTTTGTATAGTTGACTTGTCATTATTTAGTACGTCACTGTACCACTTGTAAATGTTACTGGTCATGGCTTTAGATTTTCTTCTAGATTAAAATGCGAACTACTATTATATACTATAAAGAAATGCTATAATGATGCCATAACTCTCTTCTGTGTTCCACTGATGACTTGGATGATGGACTAGAATATGTATGCTTGCGTAGCTGATATGAACACATGAAGGACTGCTAACATGCTGAAAGAAAGGACTGGAAATTCAGAACAGTCTTCCCAAATGGGAGACATGGTCTGAGAGTAAGGAGGGCCAGTTTCAAGAAGGAAAAGTGCAAGGTAGCACACTTGGGTAGAAATACCCATCTACAGAAATATTTAATGACAAATACTTGTTTTCCAACAAATCTGCAGAAAAGACTGGAGTTTTCAATGGAATGTAGGTTCAACATGAGTCAACTCTGTCTATATGATGCTGAATTAAAAAAAAAAGAAGAAAGATGTAGGGAATATAGACAGCTGTTTAGCCTGCAACATAAATGAAATATTCTTCCTGCTCTGGTCAGCACTGGAAGGACCTCTGCTGCAGCTCTAAGCTTGGTTTCAGATGCTGCACTTCAAAGAAGATATGAATCAGTTGGAGGGAATGCATATTTAATGTGTGCTACAATGACTTACATATGTATTGACTCTACATCGAATGCCATGACTGGGCGAAAATACATTAAAATCCTTCGGGTTTGATACCACTGTATTTGGAGTGCTGTCAGCACACTTTAGATTTATATGTTTCATTTTTCTCAAGCTCTGGCATTGTCCCTAAGCTTCTACTGAGCAAGGTGCTACTGTACCCCTGTACCTCTGATCACCTTGAGTAAAACCAGTAATTCCTGAACAACTTTGTATTGGTTCTTTGGGTTTGGTTGGGTTTTGCTTTGTTTTGTGGGTTTTGTTTGTTTGTAGGGATTTTTTTTGTTTCTTTATTTTCACTTGACTTAATTTGTTGTCTTTCCAGCGCAAACTCCCTGATACATGGATTTCACAGGACAGAGGCCAGGCACACTTCTCTTTGGCACCTGTGAGTGTGCTTCTTTCTCAAATCAGCAATTGTGTCTGACTTGCTCCTGCTATGTTATTCTGTGAAATCCTGAGTACAGATTTCTTTAACTGCAGGCAGCTGGGCACAGGGAGATGGGGAAAGTGGTTATGATACCTCAGCTGAAGAAAACACCCAGAGATCTTCAGGCCTGAGATGACTTCTTGGGTTCCCCAGGGACTCATTTGCTCTGCAAATACCTGGCTCAGGAAGCAGTGAAGCTGTGTTGCTTTGGCCCCATGAGCAAGGTGCTGATGCCCACCAAACATGACCTGGTTGGCGTCTCTGTTACCACGACATAGTTTGTCCACGTGCAAGATGGACCGTGGCCTGGTTTGCTCCCATACCAGCTGTGCTTAATTAGCCATTGTTGTTCCTGAGGTGCAGTAGCATGAAGGATCCGGTGGGATGGGAGCATTTTGGGGACTTCTGGATCCATTCTGTACTTATTTGCTCCTCTGCTGTGTTTATCGTCTCCTCAGGAGTGAGTTGTTTCAGGCATGCCTGTTAAATTGGCAGTGACTGACACTTACTGCTGGTACCTAGGGATTCCCTGTCATTTGAGAACCACTGGGACCTGTCCAAAAATTATACTTTTCACATGCACCTTCCCATCCAATCCTTCCTTCAGCTGGTATTGTCTAATGTGATCAAAGCCTTTATCCATCACATACTCTTTCTCCACTTTGTCACTGGTGGGGTCTGATGAATCACCCTCGTTATTATTCTGAGCCTGCAGGTCAGCCAGACACAACATAGTGCCAGCGCAATGGTGACAACTGAATTACAACAACTTCTCAGCTTCCTTTGCAGCACAGATACAATATTTATGGCACTATTAATGCACAGCGCTGTCAGGATTTTTAAAATGAGAGTAACTCACCTGTCCCTGTCACACATGCATGTCCTCTGTGCTTTAGAAGTGTCAGGAGAATCCTTATCAATTTTTCTCTCTTAATAGTCTTCTGCCATGAAGCCCAAGTCGAAAATGGCAGGCTCCAGCACAGGAAAGCCTGATGTATCTTTCTGTAGAAACAGAGAGGATAAAACTTTTGGCTGTGTGGCTTAAGCAGGTGACTTAGCCTTCAGGTCACATGGATATGTAAGCACTCTTTTCCTTTTTTCTCCTGATTTTAAGCAGAATCTAAGCTCCTAAATATCTTTATGGCTTTGTCATGATGTTGAGAGCTTTATTCTGGGTTGGATATCAGCTGTCTCTTCAGGGCCAGTCATGGAGTTGGCATCAATTGTGTGCTCTGGCTGCATTAGCAGATATATGACGGATTGCCCTTGACCATGGGTGATCTGCAGGATATTTGTACTGCCAAGGGATGGGAAAACACACACACTTGGCACGAATGAGTATAACACCCCAACTTTGAGCTCCCACCCCTTTTTAAATAGGACATAGACCTTGTTAACATACAAAACTCTTCACAGTTACAAATATATATGCAAGTTTCTCCTATGGCCAAATGAAGATAAGCCAGCAAAAGGATTTTCTTTGCTAGTGTTGCTTAAACTGCTCCAGAGAGCATAATAAACTCCAGTAGTGAAAGTATCCCATATGGGACACACTAAATGCACCAGAGCCAGTCCCTTTGGGGTCCCTCTATAGATAAATGAGGTCTATTTGATGCAGCTGATGGAGTCTCCACTGTGACTCACCTCACCCTAAAGTAAGAACTAAAACAGAGGACAGGATTTAGAGTTTAGAAGAGCCTGCTCTCCAGCAACTAGGAAGGAACCAAACTCACATGTTTACCACCTACATTGCTGCTATTCAAATTAGGTAATGTGAACCTTTACTTCTCCTTTTCCCTGAACTCATGTAGCAAATACTACTGATCATTGAAGAGGTCACTCTTTAAACTTGTTTGCTGATCAGCTCCTGGAATGGTGGTCCCATAGTGGAGCTGGCAGAGCTGGCTTATGGACAGAAGAGCACTCTGGTCAGGCCAAATCCTTGCCCTGGCAACGGGACTGTTATTCTAGGCTACTTCTTTCAGTTAACTTACCCATCACCATGCTGATTTTAAACACAGCCAGCTGATTTTGCCTGGAGTTGATGAGGAACCATGGTCATGAACTGTCCTGCTGCAATACAGTGGTGGCCCATAGACTGTGGTGGTAAGATCTTGTACCTATAGCCAAAGGCTCTCACAGTAACTTTGAGAAAAAACCAACATACTGGACCGTTTTCTGAAATCATTGCTTTCCAGCAGAAGTTCTGGTGACCAGTGATCTGCTTGTGGACTTGTAAGTGATTTAGGTACTTCTGGATGTCTCTTTTTTAGCCTTCTGCTATGTATATGGGTTCATATACAAATCTAGGAAAGAGCCAGGAGAAAGCTGCAGAGAGAGGAGAATCACGGTACAACTGGCCTTCCTTATAATTTGTCACAAGAACTTGCTTTTATTTTTTCTGCTTGAAAACTGGTTATTAAATTTCTCTCATGTCTGTGCACTGACCTGGACAACAACCAACCTCCGTTATAGTCACTAAACAAATCTGGTCTGAGAGAGACCCACATGCCAGTGGTGATGGACATTTCATGGCACAGCCTTTCACTACCCTTCCCAGCCCATCTCTTTTAAAATAACAAAATGCATTTAGGAAAAGGAAATTTACTGTGGTTTTTCTGTGCAGATGGTGACAAGTGTGAGTTAGCATTTGTAAGCTTATAAGCACATATGGTTTTGTACATATCAATTAAGGCAGTTGGCTAATCACTCTAATATCATTACTGATTCATCTGTATTCCTTCAAATAGACATTTATGCTCGGCCTGCTGGTTTTGATATGTATGGACTGGATTGTGCAATTCTCCCTGTCACCATTTGTAGTCAACAACATTTCCTTGGCAGCAAAAGGATTAAAAGGCTATGTTTCAGAACTGTGTGGGCAAGTCGTTTGGCCCATGCCTTATGTATAAGGTATGCACATAAAATATTTTTGCGTGTGTGGTTTCTTTTTAAAGGCTCTGCTAGTCATGCCGTGGGCTGAGTGACAACAGCACTATGTCTGTGCACATGGGACTTACATGCAGACTCATGCATGCACTCATCCGGCTGTTTGCGAGCCTGCTGCACAGGGCCAAGTGTCTTGACCCTAACAAGACTCATCTCGTAGCTCTGACTGGGCTCACCACCGTACCTCCACCACAGCAGCTCTAGCAACGTTCATGTTTTCACCCTAACATCCTTCCTCTCCATGCAGATACAACAGACCCCCAAACAAGAGCCCAAACACCCTCTACCACCTCTCTGATTGTCTGTGGCTTATCTCCAAGCCCACAGCTCCTGCTTGCTTGGCTGACATACCTCTCTTGCCTTCCTGCCTCTGCACAGCTCTGAGCTTGCACCACTCCTCATGCTGTTTCAGTTCCCACTGCTGTCTGGATCAAGCTTCTACTGTATACAGAGAACAACTCTGAAACCTGCATCATCCAGACGCAGGCCTGAGAGCTGGCAAGTGAGGCATGGTTTGGTTACCCCCATGATCATAAATTTTAGCTGTGCCTTCCCTTGGAAAGCAGCTGCTTTTCAACCCCTCCATATAGTCTTTGAATATTGTAGATTTACCAGCATCCCTGGGATGGAGGTACACTTGACTCCTTTCACTGCTGGGGAAGTTCAGCTCAGAAGATTGGGGCCAAAGTATTCCTATGTTGGGCAAATCATTGCAAATGACAGCGATGTTCTTAAATGCATTTGGTTGTCAATAGCAGTTGTTAACCATGAGCCTTTGAAATACACCAGTTCCTTGAGATAGGTATTTTAATACATTCCAAAGTATCCAAGTCTCTGTTTGGGCTTTGGGAGGTGTTCCAGATCCAAAAATTATGTGAGCTGTAGCTGTTGGGAAGCTTTAGGAATTGAATTCCTCTTTCAGTGCTGTGATGAAATGACCTGAGTCAGGTACATTTTGGAGAACATCAGATTTTTTTTTTGGTGTCTTAACCTCAGTCTTCAAATTGCTTTTAAGCCTCAACAGAGGTTTAGTCCAGGGAGTTTTTTGAAGAAACTTTTTCTTCAAAAAATTATTTCTGGTTTTGATACTGAACAGCTGTCACTATCTGGGCAAAAAACTTAAGTTCTTTGAGGGAATAAAACTGAAAACTACATAAAGTTCATGAATAGTTCACTCTCCCAGTTGTGGTCCAAAAGAAAATTTCTATGTTAGATCTTCACAGGAGTTTATTTATAGACTTTTGCTAGCCTCAGTATTAAAGTTGCTATGAAGAGGTTGCAGGATGGTATTTTCAGCACCTTACCTAGAATCTGGCCATGTGATTTCCCCATAATCCCCCAACTGCACAATGGAAACTGCATTTTAGCTCTAGCAAAGCAAAGGTGAAATGGATAGGCTTACAAATGCCCAGTACGGAGCTCTGCCTTTGGGTGGTCGCAGGTGAGTTTGCTTGTAATTAAGTCCTTCTAGAGCATTGGCAGTGCAATGGATGAACTTCCAGACCTCCTCACCTACACTGGTACTCCATTCTTAGTTAACCATGCAACCCACTAGACCTATGTTCACCTAGAGGCACCTGAGCCCTGTTAGTACCGTGCATTCCCAGTTCCCACTGATGATAATTGAAACTGGAAGCATAAAGTGCTCTGGAGTTTGCGTACAGAGAAAGCAAGGGCCAAGTTCCCACCTTCACCTTTATCATGAGACTGAGACCCGCCCTGGGTACAAATTAGGCCTTGCTAGCAAATGGGTGTTTTCCGATGACATTTTTCAAAGAAACTGAAGGAGTCATGGGTAAAACTGTTCAGTAGAAAACACTTGTGGTTTTGAGAAAAAAAAATCCAAAACTTTGAAATGCTTCAAATCTGAGGTGTTAGTAAGTGAGCAAAGTAGTTTAGATATATCACTCTCCCAGTCCGTCTCTATGTGTGACCACATCTGCTAGGATGGATCACAGTGTCTCCATGGTAGCGTCATGGGTCTCACCCAACTGTGACACTTCACGAAAGAGATTTTGTGGCTGGTGAATTTGCTGATACTAAAGAATAGGAACCAGGCTGTGTACAACGCTATAACAGCATTTCTGAATCGAAATATGTTAGTCATCATCTGAAAGAATAGCGTACTTGTTCATAAGTTTTTGCAACACTAAACTAAAATCTCTGTGGAAATAAGACACTGGTGAAATATTTAATAGAAATTTAATTCTAACAGTTTTTCATGAGAAAATTGATTTCATTTCCACCCAGAGCAAATCTTGGTGTCTTGATTAAACGAGTCAGAAAGAATATTTGCCGATTGCTCTCATCTCTCCAGCCTCTCACTTAGCTGTGTGGTTTTGGAGGTCAGAGACTTCT
Organism: Baryphthengus martii; assembly: GCA_013396935.1. NCBI lineage: Eukaryota > Metazoa > Chordata > Aves > Coraciiformes > Momotidae > Baryphthengus > Baryphthengus martii. The sequence goes on along the minus strand of VWZK01005434.1, from coordinate 70,388 downwards.
TGCATAACGTCTATGCAGCTTTTGACCAACCCAGCTACTTTGTGACACAAGGCTGAGCCCAGCTGAGGCTGTTTATTGTCTATTTTCTCCATGACCTCTAAGTCTTGTACTCTTCATGGGAATGTTTTGGACAAGACATTTAAAAATCACAGCCTTGACAGCTCTCCAAGGCTACCATCTCCTGGTTTCCTCTCATGTAAGCACAGTTACCAAAATACCAGACACTTCATCTGAGGTAAATGTCTAAGCCTCCTTTCTTGACAAGGAGAGTTGGCACCTCTCAGAGAGTTGGTTCACTCATCTCTTTTAGGAGGGAATAATTGGAAGTGCCTCTTTTCATTGTGAAGAGGGAGAGACTGACTTGCAGATGGGTGATGTCAGGTGAGATAAATCAGACTCAAATTGGTCTGAATTTTGAGCATGTGTTTTATTCTCCCTGTGGCCCCTCACTGACTTCTTTAGACACAAAGACTGATGATATTACCCTGGGGGGAGTACATTTTTGTAGAAAGATGAAAGGAGTCCAAGAAATGCAAACATTATTAGCAGTAATAACTTGTTCTTCCTCATCCCCTTAAAGGTTGTGTCATCTTCAGCGGGTGCTGGTGCATTAGCCACAATTTTGGCAGTACCAGGTATTAAAAGTTTCAGTCTTGAACCAGAACATTTTCTGTAAAGAGTAATTTGTGCAAAGCACTGACAGAAAAAGCACCTGTTTGCTTGAAACTGAATCTCACCCGTGCTTTACTTTGGGTAAAATTAACCTGCGGGAGAAATCCTGTGGTCAAAGGATGGAGAACAAGAGGGTGTGTGACCACTACTGCAATTTGATTTTCAACAGTAACACCCTGTGCACCTCATACGGTTGTAAAATACTTATTGGTGTGCTGGGGGGTCCAGTCAATCCCCAGACTGCCCCTTGTGATCAGGTTCATTGCAGCAATATTTCTCTGCTACCATCTCCTCTTCTATGCCCATCCCATGGCCCCATCAGGGATCGCTCACATACAGAAGCTCTGCCCTTCTGAAATCCAGGCTCACTCCAAAACAGCCATGAATTTTCGTGAAAAGCCTTCAGAGATACACTGTATAATGACTCGATTTCATGGCTAATGTATATTTCATGTTAGTGTTGCTACACCTCAAGTTTACACACAAAACCCCTGAGCTTTGTTATCATGGTTACCAACGTGTCCACTGAATCCCTCAATAAAGTGCATTATGGTAGTGCCTACTGAAAATATTATACCTAAACTTTAGGAGACTGAGCCATTATTGTGCTCTGTTTTCATGGACTCACTCACTCTCCCCAAACGAAAAAAAAAATAAAATTCTGAGCTGAGACTTGTCTCAGAGGATCTTTCACAGAGATTGACTTTGATAATATTGGCTGCAGAGATTTTTGACTTAGAGAAATACAAAATAAAACAGAGCTTGGCAGGTTTGGATTTCTTGGAGGATGCTTTTATACATTCACAACTCTTTTGTTGTGGAAAACTAGTTGTCTTGAAGAAATGGATTGTTGATGTATATTTTCTTTTATTAGGGAAAGAACTGAAGGTATTAATGAGAATATGAAGATAAATAGGTTGTATTTGCTTTTCTTTTCCTTTAGAAAACAGAACTGTTCTGGAAAACAAAAGCTATGCTTGTGTATTTTGCCTATTTTAACTCATGGAGAGTACTCTTTCTGGTGGCTCTAGTCTGCCATAAACCATATGTAAATAATTTTGTCTCAAAAGATGATGTTTCTTTCATAATCAGCCTTCTGACTGATTAAAAATACTTATTTTAAATCCTTATCAGAAGAAAAGTCTGTCACAGAGTGATAAGATTTTACTTGTAGAGATTCCACTTAGTGTAATGTCTGATGAAAGAAATTTCATTTTAACCTTTTGAATGACTTTGGGAGCCTGAAGAAAAGTCATGATGCTGTTCCATTTAGGCATTGTCATCTTCAGCCTCTTTCATATCCCATCTCAGCTGCCTCTTCTCCCTGTAACAGTGGCTCATAAGAAATATGCATGAGTTTGGTCATACTGTTTGTTGGCATTTGAAAAAATTATTGAGCTTTAAGAAGCTCTTGCTTCTGATTATCTCCATATTTTGTACATCTTTGTTTGTAATTCATCCACTTCTCTGTCTCCCCCTCTGAGGGTGATGGCCATGCATTTTTGGTAGATTGTACCATGTATTTGTGTAGAGTGTAGAGGTACAAAGAAAAGAAATTTGCTTTCAAGAAAGCCTTGCACTTCTCCAGGTAATTACACCCCCAGTTGCTTGTGGGTTTTTCAGTTTGGCATTTTAATAGATCTGTGTTCACTTTTTGTTCACTGTACCAGGTTCACAATAGGTTGTGTCAACAGAGCCAATATTTCCTGAGATGGAGTAGTCCCTCATCTAGGCTTTGCTAGAAATGGGTGTTGTTGCAGCCTCTAAGCAAACAAGGCCTTCTCCTTTTTCCTATTTACCAAGAGGGTTTCTTCACAAGTGTGAATATTCTGGGTAATGCAAAGGTTGGAGGGCTCTTCTCAGTGATGCCCAATAATAGGACAAGGGGCAACAGATGCAAGCTGGAACATACAAGATTCCATGTAAACGTAAGGAAAACCTTTTTTATGGTGAGGGTGATGGAGCACTGGAACAGGCTGCTCAGAGAGATTGTGGAGTCTCCTTCTCTGGAGACAATTCGAACCCCACGTGGACATGTTCCTCTGTGACCTACTCTAGGTGATCCTGCTCTGACAGGGGGGTTGGGCTAGATGATCTTTCAAGGTCTCTTCCTACCTCTAACATTTTGTGATTCTGTGATTCTGTGATCTTGGGCATAGTGATCATGAAATGGTAGAGTTCTCAGTTCTTGGGGAGGCAAGGAGGGGGAGTATTTGAACTGCCACTTTGGACTTCCAGAAGGCAATCTCTGACCTACTTAGGAGACTAGTTGACAGAGTCCCTTGGCAGGCAGTCTCGAAGGGCAGAGAAGTCCAGGAAGGCTGGACATTCTTCAAGAAGGAAGTCTTAAAGGAGCAGGAGTAGCCTGTCCCAGTGTGGCATAAGATGAGCTGTTGGAAGAGAAGACCAATCCGTCTGAACAGAGAGCTTTGCCTAGAACTCGGAAAGAAAAGGAAAGTTTATGGCCTCTGGAAGAAAGGACAGGCTGCTCAAGAAGACTACAAATATTTCATGAGATTAGGCAGGAAGAAAATTAGAAGGACCAAAGCCCAGCTAGAACTTAATCTGTCTATTGATGTTAAAGACAACAAAAAATGTTTCTACGAATACATTAATAGCAAAAGAAGGGCTAAGGAATCTTTCCATCTTTTATTGGATGCAGGGGGAAACACAGTGACCAAGGATGAGGAAAAGGCTGAGGTACTGAATGCCTTCTTTGCCTCAGTCTTTAATAGTAAGACCAGCAGTTCTCTGGGTGCCCAGGCCCCTGAATTGGAAAACAGGAATGGGGAGCAGAATGAAGCCCCCATAATCCAAGGGGAAATGATTAGTCACCTGCTGCACCACTTAGACACACACAAGTCTATGGAGGTGGACAGGATCCACATAGGAGTGCTGAGGAACCTGTCAGACGTGCTCACCATGCCACTTTCCATCACTTACAGGCAGTCCTGGCTAAATGGGGAGGTCCCAGTTGGCTGGAGTTTAACATGTGACACCCATCTACAAGAAGGGCTGGAAGAAGGATCCTGGCAACTACTGGCCTTTCAGTCTGACCTTGGTGCCAGGGAAGGTTATGAAGCAGATCATCTTCAGTGCCATCACACGACACTTACAGGACTACCAGTCCTATATATGATCAGGCCCAGTCAGCATGGGTTTATAAAGGGCAGGTCCTGCTTGACTAACCTGATCTCCTATGACAAGGTGACCCGTTTAATGGATGGGGAAAGGCTGTGGGTGTTGTCTGTACAGACTTCAGTAAAGCCTTTGAGACCGTTTCGCACACCATTCTCCTGGAGAAATTGTCTGCTCGTGGCTTGGATGGGTGTACTCTTCACAGGGCAAAAAACTGGCTGGATGGCCAGGCTCAAAGAGCTGTGGTGAATGGAGTTAAATCCAGTTGGCAGTCAGTCATGAGTGGTGTTCGCCAGGGCTCAGTATTGAGGCCTGTTTTCTTTAATATCTTTGTCAATGATCTAGATGAGGGGATCGAGGGCACTCTCATTAAGTTTGCAGATTACACCAAGTTAGGCAGGAGTGAGTGATGGATTGATGGGACATGGCCAATTGTGTGACGTTCAACAAAGCCAAGTGGTGTGTCCTGCACTTGGATCACACCAACTCCAAGCAATGCTCCAGGCTTGGGGAAGAGTGACTGGAAAGCTTCCCAGCAAAACAAAGGACCTGAGGGTGTCAGTTGATAGCCAGCATGAGCCGGCAGTGCGTCCAGGTCGCCAAGAAGGCTGACAACATCCTGGCCTGTATCAGAAATAGTGTGGTTGGTAAGACTAGGGAAGTGATTGTCCTTCTGTATTCAGCACAGGTGAGGCCGCATCTCAGATACTGTGCTTAGTTTTGGCCCTCTCTACTACAAGAAAGACATTGAAGTGCTGAAGCAGGTCCAGAGAAAGGTGATGAAACTGGGGAAGGGTGTAGTGCACAAGTCTTGTGAGGACTGGCTGAGGAAACTGGTTGTTTAGCCTGGAGAAAAGGAGGCTGAGAGGAAATTATTGCTCTCTACAACTACCTGAAAGGAGGTTGTAGAGAGGTGGGGGTTGATCTCTTCTCCCATGCAACAAGAGATGGGACAAGTGGAAATAGCTTCATGTTGCACCATGAGAGGTTTAGATTGAACATTCGGAAAAATTTCTTCACAGAAAGGGTTGTCAAGCACTGCAACAGGCTGTCCAGGAAAGTGGTTGAGTCACCATCCCTGGAAGTATTCAGAAGAAGTGTAGATGTGGTGCTGAGAGACATGGTTTAGTGGTGATTTGGCAGTGCTGGATTAATGGTTGGACTTGATGATCTTAAAGGTCTCTTCCAATCAAAATGACTCTATGATTCTATAACTCTATGCTTACTAAAAGTACTCACAATGCCATTAACACCATTAACATCTAAATAAATGCATTATAAGGTCCAAATTCTCTTGACGATACACACTGATTTGTACTAGCTGAGCATCCAACTCTTCAGCAGCATAGCACAAGGGGATGTCAGCCTTACTGTCCCTTGCTAACAACAACTAAATCATTACTGGCCCTGTTCCATGCCTTTGAACCAGCTCCTATTATTATAGCTATGGTGCTAGGGCAGCCGTAATCAGAGGTCTCTGGAGGGCTGTGGAGGACTTCTAGGGATGTATTAAAACTAACCGGGAGAACTACCATTAGCAGCTAACTTAGATCTATCTTCTGGGCTTATGAATCTTCATGGAAATCATGTAAGGATCTGTGAGTAATAAAACCACAGTGGAGACCCACTCCCCTGCAGCTAGCTGGCAGAAATTCCACAACCTCCTTTTTTTTTTTTCCCTAATGTTTCTAGCTTTTTGGTATATTAGTAACGTATTTATCCCCTTGTATGGGTGAAGAGTGAACCCTGGGAGCCAAGAAAATGAAATCCGCTGTTGTTTTGAACTCTAAAAAGTGGAAACAGAAGAGCTAGGCACTTTCCAAGGGCTGACAGTGTCATCTGACTCACTGTCTTTGCAGGATGGGATGTCACTGGCTGGCTGATTTAAGAAACCAGTTGCTCTGTTTTATTGTGCACGTACAAGTCCTTAAGTGTCACTGACTGACCAGTGATTTAAATGTGACTCCAGATTTGGTCTGCTCAAACCCTTGAGCACCCGAGGTAGCAAATACCTGTGACTACTGCCCAACATTGCCCACAGCAGTCCTGCATAGAGTGACTTCTCCCACACACCAGCAGAGGCAGAGGTCACACACTGCCCGGGGAGGCCAGGCAGAAGGAGCACAGCATGGAGAGTGGGAAGATACCTTCCTGTTAAGGCTCTTCAAGGGAAAAGAGCATCAGCCCTCTGATTTCTGCCCTAGTTGCGTGACCCTTCCTCACACAAGGATGTTGTGTTCAGTTTATGGGAAAGACTTCCTTGCGAAGACCTGTCCTAATTTCCCTCCTGGTTTCCTACAGGCTACTCCAAGGCACCCTGGTGTTCAAAAAGCAGGGACACTGAGCAAAACTTTATGCCCACATTTGTAGCCATTTCCTTCAAATACTCCAAGCACTGAATTGCATATCGCTCCCACAGATGGGGGACAAATGGTACTGCTGAAAGGAACGCTGACGTCGCTGCTGAATTTGGCCCAGAGACTTCCAAGAAAAATTTGTCTGCCTACTCCAAGCTACATTTAGCATAAGCCAGTCATTTGTGACTGTAGCTTATAAATACTCTTAACTACTGGCATATATGATGAGAAATATAATACATCTTATCTAAAGGCTAAGTGTTCATTATTTATTACAGTCATTATTCATTTTCATTGTAGTTCCTAATGGAGCTTTAACACTTGCTGGGCCATTAGCCCAGCTAAGGGTCCCAGATTTCCTTGTCGTAGCTGTCATCTGTTTTCTCTGCTACATGGTTCCTGGCTGGTACGTACACAAAGGGGAACTGGGCATCACGAATGGAAACTCACACCTAGTAGTATGTCCCACATTTGATTACAATGCTATAATTCACTCTTTGTTTTTTTTCTTTTGTGTTTTCTCCATTGAGTTCCTTGTATCCAGATGAGGATCATTAGCTTCTGAGATGAAACATTTTAATTAAACTGATCTGTGCTATGCCTTCTACCTTCAGATAGCATTGCCAGATTAGGAAGGCACAATTGCTTCCGTGTTTGTGTTTAATAAACATTTCAGCGCTGCTTGATAAGGCTGATAATACTGCAGTAAGGGCACATGGAGCCATGTCCTACTGACTCACAGCTCTGTCTCTTCCCTTCAGAAGGTGGCGTGTGAGACTGAATCACACCACTCAAGCTGCGTATACAGGGGGTTGATCAGGGAGGCTGTTGGCATGACAGGCATGTCCCTTGTTAATCTGATGGAGTGAAAAAGTGAGTGATAATTAATCATCTTCATTCACTGCCTCCAAAAGCAGCCGGTTGTATCCTGCCCGTGAAAGGAGAATTGCTGCGAGCTTAGCTCCTCATCCTCTCTTTAGAAGTTCAAAAGATAAAAGAAACAATGCTTTTTGGCATGAATGTAATGGGAAATGGGACAACTACAAACTGATTAAAGTTTTTTAGTGGCTGGACTGGTTTAAGCAGCTCCTGCCTACTTTAGTCCTACCCAGGGATTCACGAGAGCTCATTGCCTTCTGAGGTTTGCTGCTTCATCTGCCTGGGGGACTGTGTGTGAAACAGGCATAAAGATGGATCTGGCTAAAAAAAAAACAAAACATAAGAGCAGAGGACTATTCTCCATCACTATAAGCTTGCAAATAACTGCTCCAGAAGAAATGTGGGAGTGCAACATAGTTGGGATGAAGTGATTGGGTTGAACTTGAAAGGCTTACAGGTTGTTGCAGCACCCGTGCCTGAAGGCATGATTCCTTGATTCCTGGGCTGTGCAGAACCACTTACAGCTGATCTGTCAGCATCTGTAACTCGTTTTGCACAGCAGTGTGGGGCTAGGAGGAGTATACAATGACGGGGACCAGGCCTTCACTTCCAACTCTAGTGCATAGTTAGGGCTTGTTCGATTCAGAAATGACAACCAAGCTAGAATCAGGTCATGGGAGGGACCAGACAGCAACCCTGATACATCCATACATCTTGAACACTGCCCAGACAAAACTTCAATGGAGTACCTTGCTGAGCCCAGAAAATAGGAGTCACAGTCAGGGACTTGACTTATCTCCTAGCTGTACAATGGGGAAGCCTTTCACTGCTATCCCTCCAGGGAAAGGCAGGAGCGCCCACTTCAGTGAGCGGTGGTGGCATAGCTGCACTGAGCTGAGCCACTGTCGTACATGCGGCTCCCAGTGCTGCTTAAGAGTGGAGACACTGAATTTTACCCATTATGTCAATACTAGTGTTTCTGAGTGCTGCCGTTGTGGCCTAAGAGGTACAGACCATGGAGGCAGATGCCCTTCCCAAGAGACTTCACATTCTTATGCCATCAAACCCCCATGGAAGTCAATGAACCGTTTATAACTGTCCTCAGAGGGAGCAAAATTAGGAACGTGCAATGACAGGACAGAAAGTGACTTCATAGACTATCGAATCCAGTCATCTGCAATCACAAGCAACTACATCCCTCAAGTGATGTCAGACTCCACCCTGAAATCAGACAGTTTTCTTTGCCATCTGTTCCAGAACCCAGAACCAGTCTAATTAGAAGAGAAAGTCTCTCAGTGATCCTTTTGTACCTTCACTTAATCATCTTTCCAATTCTCTCCATGGACTGGAAGTTCAGGTATCTTACTACCGACATTTCCACTCAAAACTTATTTGCTATGCAATAGTGCAGGCACGATTTCTCATCAGCACTTGCAGAAGTGAAGACCTGATTAAACCTCACTTGAAAGTCAGGCCCTGAGGTCCTAATCTGCAAGCTGGCATGTACCAGGGCTGGAAGCTTGTTTACCAGCTCCCTGAATTGCCTCTTCACATTGACATTCGCTTAGTGTCTTTGTCACCCTGGCTCTGTTTTTTTGTTTTGTTTTTTTTTTCCTCTCTCCTGTGAATCATTTATGCACTTTGCTGCTATCAAAGAAAGATCTTCATTTTCAGCACACTCTCGGGACAATGACAGCAAATGAAAGCAAAAATATATAGCATTACTCCTGTTTCTTAGGTTTATAAAAAATAAATACCTTTTTATGTAATTTTGTCCATGTTTCTGCTGCTACAGGACTATCTATTTATTAGTATTTTCTCCAGGGTTAATTCAATGGTTTTTCATGATGATGTTTCCAACACATTCCCCTGGGGGGAAAATTACTCCATAGGCTCTGGTGATTTGATCTTTCTCTGCATAGATTTGTTGACTGTTATGATGTCTCCTTCCTAAGTAGCATCTCTTGTATACTTTATTCCTCTTTAGTCTTTGTCACCTAACAACTGCCTTATAAACTTGACTGACCTTTCCACAGGAGTCAGTAAGTGCTATGCATAGGCTGTCATGCCCATACCTAAGCTTGGGAAGTAACAAAATTAGTCTGGTTTTATTGGTTTTCTCACTGGTTTCATAGCTCTTCTTTGAAATCCTGACTACTTAAGAAAATCTGTTGTGTGGTTTTTTTTTTCAGAGAAGGAGTGATCTTAACTAAAGAGTAGTTATATTAAAAGCATCACTCTGCCAGAGTAATTACACATGATAATTTTCCATGTGGAGAGGTCATATGAGAGAGAGTGAGCCCATTACTGTGAAAGAGAGAAAATAGCCTGTCTTCCAACATAACATCCCTGCTGAAGAAGCCCCAAATGGTATTAATCTTTATTTGTCTCTAAACTTCATTATAGATTGATATCCCCTGAGTGTTGTCACTTCTTGGTCTCTTGGTATTTTTGCTGCTTCACAGACTGCTCCTTCTGGTGGGATGTTTTTATTATGCATAGCTGAACCTCCCTGTGTAATTGCATTCTGTCTGTGACTCTCTTCCTCTTGATTAGTGAAGAACGTCGGACTGGAAAGGACCATGTGGGTCACTGAGTGCAATCCTTAGCAGTTTCAGGCAATTGTGCCATGGAGGTAGAGTGCTGACTGGTCCCAGAACAGCAGTTTGTGCCTTTCGATACATGTCTCCCAAAATACCTTCCAGATCCCTGGAAAAGGAACGTTTAACTCCAAAGACCCATGATTGTTAGTGTGACCAAGGCCTGGCTGTAAAAACTGCATTGTTGGACACTACAGCAAAAGGAGTGCTGGACAACTGTGCTGGCCTCCAAAATCCTAAGCCTAAAAGATCATGATGATTCATGGACTGAATGCTCTAACCAAAAGGCTGCACAGGGTGCTCACAATCAAACAGGAGAGCAGGGATGGCTTTTAGTGATTGCTGGTCATACCAGGCAGTGCATGTATCCTAACTGGGGAAGGCATTTAGAAAAAGAATAAAAAATACAGCTTGATTAATCCTTCACAAAATGTGCAGCGGTACCAACGGGTCGCTGGAGGTCCTTTGGGACAGAGAGTCCTGTGGTATCAGTATACCATAGGCTCACTACAGTTTGCAAATGGCTTTTCTGCTATGGCAGCTGTGGCCTTGCTGCTGTCTTCAACAAATAAGATCTAGCACTGGGAAAATAAGTGGTATAGCTATAAAATCACTACTTACAGTCACACTTAAAAAATGCTCTTGACTAGCTGTGGTATCCAAAGCAGGATTATTACAAAGTACTAATGCATTTTGGACTTGGTGAGCCTTGCTTGTGCAGATGGGTCTAGCATGCAGGAACAAGCTTAATACAGATAAAGTTAGACCTTGGTTTTGAGCTGAGAGCTCCCCCAAGTTTTTAACTTGACTGGTGAGAAGGTCAAACACAAAATGTCATTACTACTTTGGATGTGGACTGATTATTTGCAAAACACGTACAAAGCTCCTGTCTTCTAAACACTGCTGGTAGGGGTGAAGGTGAGAAGTGTGTTTCTTTGCTGACAACTCCCAGCCTTTATTTCCTCCTCATCCCAAAAACTTCTTGGTCATGTTGACTCTAAAATCTTCTCTGATAAATCTTTGCCTTTCTCTGACTTCTTCGGTAACATTTCCCACTCTTCTCATATATCTCTGTCCTCTTCTGGGCCAGTGGGACTGGGTTTGCTTGAAGATGATGGGCAGAATGGCCTCTGCCTACATAAGGTTCCCAGGGACCATGCTGCAAACTGTCCTCTACATCTGCTCTGCTTTCTCCCGTCTCCTCCATCCACTTTCCCTGACTTGATGGAGAAACAGGCTCTGGGACCTTCCGCCTTTGCTCTAACAAAGACCTTGGCCGAGTGTTTGCATTTGGCTGTATGGAGACCCTCCTGCCCGCACCGCCAGGTCCCGATTCTGCCATGACGGATGATTTGAGCAGCGGCTCCTACTGTTTCAGCTATTTCAGCTCATACTGGAACATTTCAGTCTTGGCAAAACACCCAAACAAACTGCATCTCTTGCATCCACCAGCTTAACGGGGCTATACCCAGCACTGGCAAAACAATATCTTTGCTTTGCAGTTCGTTTTTACTGTCCTCCTGCTACAAAATGTAGACCTGAGTTGTGTGTGTTTGATTAAACTCCAAGGGAGGCTGCAAGGCGATGGCTCCCCACACTTCAGAGTGCATGCAGCGGGTTGTTTGTCTTCTGCAGTGGGTTCTGTCTTCTTTAGTAAACACTGCACAGTGGCAGACAGCAGTTTACAATTTAATGCTTTGTACTCTAGCATGTCCCATTGTGAGTAAAAAGCAACCTCTCAGAAATACCACTTTATTAGCATCTTTCTAACTTACCAAGAACACAAAGTGACTTGTGTCACGGCCTCGCCCTGCACAGCCCAAACACGACCTAAACATGGGAAGGTGGCATCTGGGGAAATGAAGAAAAAACTGAGTAACGCTAAATAATTACTCTCTCTATTTTCCCTTTCCATCCTCCAGCTAAGTGCTCTGACCCTCAGAGGAGGGTCATCCGGCTGTGCTACTTTTCTTGTTTCTAGAGCTGCTGTTCCATCTTGTTATAAACCCAGGCAGCAAGACAGGGGTTTTTTTGACTGAGCATAAATAATCTGGGAGAAAAGGAAACAAAACCCTGAGAAATAAAGATAACCTACAATAACACATAACTATTTCCGTACATCTGGTAACGTCAGGAAAGGCAGGCCTTCCAATTTAGGAACCAAATTGTGAAGCCTTTGGGGCCAGTTAATGATGCTTTTGTACTCCCACTCCATGAAGATTAAAACAACTATGGATTGGGAATAGTGCATTTATTTACTACCATTTTAAATGATAATGTCCGTAACCTTGTTTAATTTAAAATGCTATTTAATTTGGTTGATTATGTTGTTCTAAGACTGCGATATCCTAAGGTTTAACAACCACACAATATCTTCACACTTTTATATCCATAATGAAGTTTTGCATGCAAATAAAATACCAGTGCTTCAGCTTCCAGAAACCTCTGAGGCAAACATTTTATTACATCATGAAAGTAATTTTTATTGCCCTTCTGTTCTGTGAAGCAGAAACACAAAACAATATGAAAAAAAATCAACCAAAGTGTCATTTTCAGAAGCTTTGCAGCCAGAATTTCTTTGTTAATCTCCAAGGCAATATGCTCTTCAGATCGTTGATCAAAACCGAGGGGGTAACAGCACATTGTATGGATTGAGTCTACTAAAAAATTCTCCATGGTAAGGGAGCGTTAGCCATCACGGGACCTCACGGACCATCTTGCTGACTTACTCAGAATTACAATGGAGTTTCTGGCTCATAAACTGGCGGGAGAGACAGACATTAGCGTCTTCTTTTGCACGTGGTCAGAGTGAGAGCTGACCACATACTGCATTACTTTTTGGACCAGCAGGCTTGGAGTCCTGCCATAACATCTGCTGCAGTTTTGTAGCCTGACAGCTTCAACATAAATGCTGAATTTTGGGGCTTAAAAGAACTGCTTGTGGTTTATCCTCCCTGTTTGCAGGAGGGCAGGATGTGTCAGCCAGAAATATGCATCCACAAGCACTGGTGTAGTGCTGGCATTTCATAGGCAACATTCAGAGGCTGCTGTAGCGCTTGAGGATCTCCAGGGGCTGCAGGCAGGACGCGGTATGGGCAGATGGCTCAGACAACCAGCTGGATGCTCCTGGGAGGTGACCTCCCACTACTGTGGCAGACAGGGACCTGCTGCACTCCCAGATGCAGGCATGTGCCACCAGGTGAATTGGCCGTTTATATAACTATTTGGCCTGATTTGTGTAGCTATTTGCCCAGGGAGAGAAGGCAGGATCAGATTGTGATTAGGCAGATGAAAGGGACCATGTGTTTGCAGCGTGTGAACAATTAGATGTCCCTGGATGCAAATGGGAGCTCTGCGCGTCCTGCGCTGTAAACACGTCGATTTGTGTGTTCTCACGCATGTCCTGTCAGCGTTTGTTTAATGCTTCAGTTGCACTGGCTTTTTCCCTTCTAGTTTGTATTTTAATGTGCAGGCTGAAGTGTATCCACTTAGCGAACATCTGTCCTCGCTAGGGTTTCAAACTGAGCATTTGATTTCTGAGACACAATATCCTTTTCTTTTCTTCCCTCGTGCTCAAGGCTGACTAATCTTTCTTCCCTAGCAGACCCTATTTTCCATGTCCCACCTGGTCCTGGGGGTCAGAGCAGTCTGTCCCAGCTGGCACCTTGGTCTACAGAGAGAGAGAGCACATGGTGCTTCATAAACCCTGCAGACACCCTGGAGCTCACTTGTAGCCTTTGGACATTATGAGCTTCTAAGGTCAATTGATTGAACATGGGAAGCCTGACTCTTCTTCAATAGACTTGGTAGTTCTATTTGTTCAGTGCAACTTCAAAGGCTCACCTTATATCAAGGATTTACTTAAGGATTTAAATTAAGTGAAGATCTAATTAGCACGATTGTGCATTACCAGGCGAGCCACAGGACTGACATAATGTGCTTTGTTGGTTTAGTATTTGGACTGGTTATGTGGAGTAAAGTGGCATTGATGAACAAACACAAGATCCAGTGAAAGTCCATCAGGGACAATCAAACCTTCCTCTTTTTGATCGTACCATGTATCACAACCTGGCCTTTAGTTCTTTCTTCACAGATTCCCTAAAGGATTAAATAACTCAAACTTTCATAGCCTTCTGCTCATCATCATGAGCCTTTGTGCCAAAGGTGACCCTGAAACACAGAGTCTGAGTAAGTGATAGAGGAGCAAACTCCTACATCCTCAGCCAGTGCTGTCAACAGTAACTCCTAGCTACCCAGAATGGTTCAGCATGCCCAATTCCAGGTCTGTTTCATTTTTTTTCCCAAGCTGGTAGCTTCCTCTCAAAGAGATCTGAAGGAGACTTTGCAGCTCCTCACCCTGACATCACTGCCTAGCTTGGGGACCAGACTGTGGACGCTTGCCACAGAAATGGGCACGCACAAACTTTGAGCTCCAACACCTGCACGGCCTAGTTTCAAACTCCACTTCCCAGGAATGCTCATGCGTGCAGCCTAGAAACACTGTCTTTACAAGGCTTTGTGCTGATAAAAGCCTGTCATATGAATATGCATGAAAGCAAGCACCAAGAGAGGTTGCTGGCCAAATTCATTAAAATCTGTGAGTGACTGTGTCTTGGAACATTCTGTCAGAGCTTACCTAGCTCTTAAACTCATTAATCCTACCAGTGTTGCCATTAGACAGGGGGTTAGGGGGTGCTGACGACTTTTTTAATCACCATTTAGCTTTGACAATGTAACACAGACCTAAAGACTCATGGCATGCAGTTTAAGGGACTCAGCTGAAGGACTTCAGCTGGGACCATGGTCAGGTTATGCTCAAAGGCAGAGAGGACACCTAGCTTTCCTTAGTATTAGAGATCCCCTTTTTCCTTTTCTCCTCTGTTGCTGGGAGAACCCTGATAATCAGTTGCCTCATTCAGGAGCCCTTGTCCTGTGCCTGAAATCAGATGAGAAGATTCTGGGCCAAAACAAGCATTATCAGCTGCATTGTCATTATTTGAAGTGCACTTTAAAGACAAGGTGAAGGAATGAAAATTCTGGTCACCTGCAGCCCAGGATGGCTACTATGGATGGATGATGTAGGAATCTTTACACAGAATCACAGAATCACAGAATTGTCAAAAGTTGGAAAGGACATCTAGAGATCATCTAGTCCAACTCCCTGGCTAAAGCAGGACGGCCTAGAGCACATGACACAGGACTGCATCCAGGTGGGTTTTGAATAACTCCAGAGGAGGGGACTCTGCAATTGCCCTGGGCAGCCTGTTCCAGTGCTTTGTTACCCTCACAGTAAAGAAGTTTTTTTTCATATTTAAATGGAACTTGCTCTGTTCCAGCTTGCGACTGTTGCCCCTCGTCCTCTCACTAGAAACCACTGGAAAGAGTCTGGCCCCATCCTCCTTGCACCCACCCTTAGGATACTTGTAAGCATTAATAAGATCTTCCCTCAGTCTTCTTCAGGCTAAAGAGTCCCAGCTCACTCAGCCTTTCCTTGTAGGGGAGATGCTCCAATCCCCCAATCATCTTTGTTGCCCTCTGCTGGGCTCTCTGTAGTAATTCCTTGTCTCTCTCGAACTGGGGAGCCCAGAATTGGATGCAGTATTTCAGATGTGGCCTCACCAGGGCAGAGTAGAGAGGGAGAATGACCTCCTTCGGCCTACTGGCCACACTCTTCCTTATGCATCTCAGGACAGTGCATAAGAAACAGACACGGTGCAGGACAGTCCTTGGAGAAGTTTGGAGGAGACTGAGCTTGAGGCAAGTGACAGGCTCTGGGAACAGGATTCAGTCACCCTGATAAGATGCATTAACTGGTTTTACAGACAGGTGAGACATTTCCAGGTGGTGAAAGCTTTTTGAATGTAAGAAAGACAAACATTTCCAGGTCACCTGTATGAAGGCCTTTTCAGCATCAGCAAGAGACATGAGAAAGATACTTTAGATTCATCTACAAGATGAAGGAGGTTAATGAGGAACTGTGACAGAAAGGCATGTGTATGTACAGAAGTGAGCAGAGTAAACAGACCTGCACGTACTAGAGGCTTGTATAAATCTTGAGAATTTAATCCTTACTATTTTCACGAGCAGTCATAGAAAGTTGCTGATGGGGTCAGCTTTCAGCTTGATATAACTCAATATAATTGATTCTAATGGTTTGTTAGATCATAAAAGGTGCTTTTCTTTAGATCTGTGCTCTGCTTGTGCTCCCTGGCAGTATTTCCAAAACCCTAGCTGAGTAAAAATGCATACTAAAGTGATTTCTAATACTCAGGACTTTAATGAGACGGCTCTCTATTGTTTTTACAAGATGGTGATGAGGAAGCACTCCAATTCCCTCTACTTCTTTTCCCTAGCATACAAAAGTAGGGGTATATAGCATCATAGCTACATAATATCAAAACAGAAGCATAGGAAGGCTAGGAGTTTCCACAGTATACATTTCTTCGGTATTTACATCTAAGGAAGACTCTGTCTACAAGGAGAATATCTTTGCTGACAGCTCAGGCTAGCCCAACCCCACACTTACATTGCAAACATAGGCATACAAAGAGCCTTTCTTAGCCCAAGCTGCATGGCTAACTGGTGAGAGGGAAACCAAACCCTCTCTGGGTGCAGTGTATCAGCACTGGATCACCTGCCTGTCAAGGGCTTCTGTGAGGGTGAGGCATGGACAAGACCCACCTGCTGCAGCTCACTCTACCATCAGTATCCTGCTTGTGACTCTCCCATGGTCAGTGTGGACCCTTCGGGTGAGTGTGAGATGCTCAAAGGATAATCCTTCCTTTGTTTTCAATCAGATGTGCTGTGATGGGA
The DNA here is from genome assembly GCA_013396935.1 of Baryphthengus martii. NCBI lineage: Eukaryota > Metazoa > Chordata > Aves > Coraciiformes > Momotidae > Baryphthengus > Baryphthengus martii. The sequence goes on along the minus strand of VWZK01005434.1, from coordinate 53,929 downwards.
GAGAAAGGGCACAGGTCACGGTGCTCTGTGTACTCAAACCACTGTTAAGGCCACTCTCCATCTCACAGTACAGTTAGGGCCAGAGAGAGCCAGGTCTTGTTCATGCCTGCAAGCCATGAAGAGAAAGTTGAGATTTTTCGCAGGCATGCCTCCACACACATGCATTCCATCTGTTAATCCTCTGGTCTTTTATTTTAGGCTATTGCCATACACAGAGGAAGGATCTGCATATATTCCTTATCCTAAAACTACTGATTCATGGCTGATCCTCTGTGTGGTGTCTCACGGTATTTTGGTTGCTACATAGGTAGACCTGTTCATTTGCCTGTAAAACCTCTATTGCTTTGGGCTCATCCTGGCCAGACGTCATCTTCGTGGTAAGCATCTGCTTGCGCTCAAGTGCAATTCTCTACCTGATGAGGTTAAAAACTACATTTTAAAAAACTTTTTAATCAAAAGTAAAAATACTAAACAGATCATCAAAAAGCCCCAGATTAAATGTAAAGCAAGCTTGTCTCATATTTCTGCATGGTCCCAACTGAAGGTCCTTGACTTTGTCAGCCACCAAACAGAGGAAAGTGTCCAAGTGCATTTGAAAGAGTGTCGCAATAGTGAGAAGTATACCAGCAAATTAACAGAGAGGACAAATTAAGGAGAGGTGCCACCCCTAAGAGACCAGGACCTCTGTAGAGTGAGAGGGATGCTGGTGGGGTTGTAAGACCAGTGGGATAAGGACAAGGCCTCTGTCACTTCCATTATCATTTTGAAGGGAAGATGATTTAGTGCCTCAAGGAGCGACATCTCTGGTGCAAGTTCAGAGGATGAACATCACGATCATGGTTTTGAGGGGCTGTGCAGCCCCTATTGCATGGAGGAGCAGAGGTGGAGACCAGCCTGGCAAGAGGATAGCATCCTGCAAGCATGTAAGTGATGCCTCAGCATGACCAACCCCTGAGGTTTAATCAATGTCACACAGCAATCCTCTCAAAGTATCAAGGGATTAGTTTAAAAGCCATGAGGTATTTTCCGAGGAGGTTGTGACATTTATTATACGGTATCTCTCTGTCCGTTAGGCTGATCCACAGGTGGTAAAAGAGAGAAGGGAAGCTAGAAATAGTACTTGGTTCACAGACTGCACAGAATGCAGCTCTGCCCACACCTCCCTTGGAGCTAGAAGTCCTCTCCTGGTGCTCAGCGCCTTCCTGGAAGCAGCAGTGCTGCCCATCTCGCCTATCTGCTCAATAACATCAACTATCCCTCATTGCCTTATGAAGACCCATTTCATAGTAACATCCTCCAATGTTCCCATGTGGCTGCAGCCTGTCTCTCATGGCCCGTTCCATGCCCTGCTAGCAGCGCACAAGCAGACCACCACAGCCCATCTGTGCTAGCCCTCCTTCCATCGTCTCCCCACTGCTGAGATATGCCTGCATATGTGTGCATGCAGCTGTTACTGCTCTCACGGGCTATGCCACCAGCTTTCCCTCCGTCCTCTTTCCTTCACCTACTCCAAGGAACAAAGAATTTCTTTCTAATATTGCTCTACAAGGCAACATGAGGGACCGTGTTGACTGAGCAAATCTCTCACCTTTTCCTTTTAAGGAAGTCCTTAGACCTAGGGGAATATGCCTGTGAATCTTTCCTTCTCCAGAGTATGCAAACCTGTGAATGTGAACTTCTATACTTGGGGACACACATTCCTTGCATAGGGTGCTAATTGTAAAAGCATGCTTTGTTTTCTCCTAGTATAATATTATATTAAAAACATTTAGTATTCAAAAATGTTAATTTATTCATTCCATTATTTGTTAGTTTGGGTTTGTGTGAGTGTGTGTGCGGGAGTGTTGTGTTGGAGTTTTTTTGTTGTTGTTGTGTTTCTTGTTTTGTTTTGTTCTGTTTTTAATGGAAAGTGCATTGAATATGCCATGTTGTTTGGAAATGTCTTAAGATATTTGTCCAGCACACAAAATCCCTGTTTTTATTTTACCTCTACTCAGGAAATGGTGGAAAAGTTGTTGTTTTCTGTGTAATTATCTGGTCCAAGGCTCTGGGAATGGAGAAGCAGAGGGTAAGTTGGTTACTCAGACGGAGTGGAGGAAGGACTACCAGTGCCAACACTGATCTTAGGGCATGACAGTTTCCCTTCTCACTGGAGAAAGCCAGCTTGACCTTCCAGGGTCCAGAAGGGTTTTTTCTCATTGGTGTTTATGGACCAGTGTCTGGGGTTGTGACCCGACCATGCAGATTCCTCAGGCATCACCTCATCATCCCCCTGCTTTCTCACATGAAGCAGCATGCTCGTCTCCATAAGAGCTGACTTAGTGGGGTTAGTGCTTAGTGGGGACAGAGATCTACCTCCACACTCAGACAGTCCTGCAGCCTCAGGGCCGGTGCTGCACAGACCTCTCAGGAAACTGCCCTTCTCCTCTACTGGGCACCCAGGAGCTGCTGCAGTTTCCTGTCCCTGCAGTCAGTGTTGTCTGGTCAAGTACTATGGGGATAGCAAAAGGACTGGGGCGCAAGCTCCTGTCCACATCACTGCCTGTTTTCAGATGGCTCTACCACATCTACCCTCTCTCGTCATACTCGCAAGCTGTGAATAGAAATATTTACTCTACCTATCATTAGCACTGAGCAAGAAGACTGGGGCAGCTGTCTGTATTTTCCTTGTGTCTTCTAAGAGTATTTTGAAGATTGAATTGACTTGTAAGATGAGAAGAGATAACCAAGTTAGATGAGAGGAGTGATGACTGTAAGGAGTCCTGGGAGCTGAGATCCCTGCACAGATGCTTGGACAGAGGGGATGCAGCCAAGCTACTGATAACAGCATCAGGTGAGCTCGAGGATGGCAATACACAGTGGGGTGCTGAGTGTGGAGGGGACAGGGGTGACAGCTACACCTCCCTGAATGACAGCCACTTCCCAGGAAATCCTCACCTGTTTTCTCACAAGCATCCTGCATCCCACAGTGGGAGGTACCGTAGAGGAAAGAACCACGTGGTGCAACAGAGACATGTCTACCCACAACAGCAAGCTGATGTTTCCAACAGTGCCTCCTTGTCAGGATGTGGTAGTCTCTGAGGGGCAAGAGGAGATCAACTGTGAAGAGAAATGCTTATGTGCTCCTGGGGCAATTCTTCCAGGTCATTTAACACAAATAAACAAAACCCACAGCAAAGTTAAAGGCAGCCCCGTAATCTGGCCACAGCTATGAAGGCAGTACTTTTAGGAATTGGTTTATTTCCAGAGCAGCTAAGGGTTTGGAGAAATTAACTGTAGTATGTTGATAGGAAGATTTATGAGAGGATCAAGGAGATATGAAAATGAAAGAGTCAACAATATCAGAGCATGACATAAGATAGTGGAGTATTTTATTTCATTGCTTTAAATATTATCTCTTGGTTGGCAGGAAATAGTCTGAGCAGGGAGACTGCATAGCAGAGGTACGGAAAATAGATGTGATCATTTTCCACAGACGCAATGAGCACCATTCTAGATATTTTATAACTTGCTAGTGTTTTATGTCATTTCTTCAGACATCTGTGCATTAGAGTGACTGAGAACTGCAAATGATGTATAGTTAAGATATCCCCCTATAATTAAGCTGAAATAATGCTGGATTATTCTAGCATAATTATAGGGGGCTATTTTAACTATTAGCTCATTAAAAACTGTGATGCAAATCTCATCCTGAAAGAGAAGAAAAAATGAGGGTATGTGAACAAAATGTCAGTGGTTCTCTGCTGAGACCAGATGGAGAGGTATAACTATACTCATTTTATCAGTCAATATATTTAATTATAGCCAGACTTGGATGGAGCCTGCAGTGGCCTTTTATTATGTTTAACATTTGCAGATGGACACAATGATTCAGAAATACTTGGGAAGGGAATGTAGTACCTATGGAAAAGGATGGCCTTCAGATGAAATTGGTCCGGATTTCAAGTGAAGACCTCCACATGCTCCTCTCTAGACGGGAGCTGTCGTTTCACTCACCTTGCATTTCAGGCGTGGTGCACAGGGTTACATAAGCTGGCACTGCAAGGCTAAAATCCATGAATCAGTGTTTTGGTCTCCCAACAAGGCTGGCCCCAGGAAGCATGAAAGCAGTTGCAGCCGGCAAAAGCTCTGCTGGAGCACAAGGTGCTCGTCTGTGCCTAATCTGCTTGGGGTCAACGTTGGTCAAGTGTTATGGAGCAGCAATGTTGCCCAGTTTTGGGTAATAAAAGTGAAGCATTATGTTTTTCTAACAAAGGGCATCCTGGAAGGCAGCTGCCTGCCCTTGTGTGCTCTCTTCCAGTGGCTAGAAAGCTATTCTTCCTCTCATTATCTCCTCCTCTCCCCTAAAGGAGCCCAATGGGGCCAAGACACCCCAAGCAACTGGAGGGAGGATCTGCTTCCTGACTCCCCATATTCCTTTGACACCGCCCCCCCCCACCTTGACTGTGCTAACCAACAAAAAGCTGTCCTGGGACAAAATCTCAGTGTTTGTAAAGATAAGGCTCTCTCTTTCCTGTCCCTGCATATAGGGTGGAATACAGCTGAGGCACAATTTAAACAACCAGTGCCATTGAAACTTCATGTTTGGGGCTTTCTGAGACCTCCAGGATCCTTCCCTTGGGAGAAGGGGCTGCGTGCATGTAAGGATTGGTCCCTGGGCTATCATTAGGGCATTGCTTTATGAGGGTTAGGTTTTCCCTTCTATTTCAGCCACTGCTGCTGCCTCACTCAGAGTGATTAAGAAAACAGTTTGCTTTACAAACATGGTCGGGTATGCCTGCTCTACCCAAAGGGGCATCTCATCTCTGGCATCTGACAGCAAACGGCAGGGCAAAATAATAGAGCAGAGGCTAAATAAGAAAAATGACTTCTTGCCCTCAAGCATTACGACAACAAATGGTGAAGAATGTTCCCTTAGGGAACAGCAAAATGAATGAGATGAATGTGTAATGTCCAATAACTACATGTCGAATCAAAGGGCATACTCTTAAAGCATGAAGTTAGCAGAGGCTGGTGAATGCAAGAAGCAAGTCAGCCAGGAGATTTATTGTTGCGCAGGATGGCACGATATGTAAATCTCACTGGAGAGTATTTTGCGGTTGCTATTGTCTTTTGAAGGGGTAGGTAATGAGGGTGAGTCTTTGTTTTGTAAGAAAATTATGAAGGAGGAAAACCGACAGAAAGACAGGACTGGCAGCTCAGGTGAAACTGAGGTCTCACCCAAGTCTCTTTTGTCTAGGCCTCAGCTCTGGGGGCTGGTAATGAGAAACTGGGCCAGGCTTCGGATGGAGAAGGAGGGGGAGGCAGACTGGGGGAGGGGATGGGAATACAACTGTACATTGGCATTTCTTTTTCTTGCCTGAGCTTTCCCCTGTAGCTTCCCAGAAGGAACAGTGCGAGGCAGCATGGACAGGGAGACCTAGTAAAAGGCCAGGGGCCATAGCACAGAGCACTTTTATGCTCGACTGAAGGATCCATGACCAAACATGACTGGAAACGGTGTTTCTGGGTTTGGGCCAATGGGATTTCTTTCTTTATTTTAATTTGATTAAAGTTGGCTTAAAACTAAGAGTGTTATCACGTGGCCAGGTGAGCTGGCAGAAAGCATTTGGGTGTGAGTGACAAGACATGAGTGACTGGAAGCGGTGTACACATAGAGCCCTATTAGCTTGTGCTAACTTGACAACTCAATGTCACACCCTGAGACTGCAGAACATGGTGAGTGATGTGTTTATGTGAGCGAGCAAGTGATGTGGTTACATGCATCAAGGTCTGCAAAGAGCTTCACAGGATGTGTTGCTGCCTGTGACCCTCAGGGAGTGTGGCTGCAGGCTGGGATGGCCTTGTCACTGGGGACATGCTCCATGGGAAAGTGGATTTGGGCACCTGGAGGGACTGTCAACGGTGAAACCAGTATCCAGCGCCTCTGGAGCCACTGGGTGGCGTATGAACACTTACATACCTAAAAGAGAGGGATCCGCTGAAAAAAACAAGGCAGAAATATATGTAGATAATTACGTGGGTTCTCTTTGGACTGGGGCGAGAGCAGGTGAAACCAACTGGGCGTACATTAGGAAAGTGGTTATAAGTCATGCCTCCTCCAAATAAAAGTCCAGATGATCAAGAATTGAGGAGTAAAGTTCAGAAGCTGTGAAAGCAATCTGCTGAGGAAAAATCACAATGCAGCCTCACCTTTGCCATGCAAGGCATGGACAGGGGACCAGAAGGTCCACAGTGGCTGCAAAGACCCTCAGCAGAAAGCTGCCCAAAATCATTCCTAGTGCTTAAATACCATGCTGGCAATAGTCAGAACTTTCTCTTTTTTGAGCCTTACTCAGCTGGGCACTGGTCATGCCGTGACTGCAGTTATTTTCGTTGTGCAGTTCCCCCAGGCAGTGATATGGCGGGAGGGCTGCACATTCCCAGGCACAGGTCTGCTCAGTTCTGCTGCTCAATGTTTTCCTTTCCCATAGGAAAAGCCTCTTGCAGAGTGTTGCCTTCATCCACAGGAGTCAAGGACAGCTGGCTTGCCAGCAGTTGGCCTTACAAGCCAGCTAAAGCCAAGAGGGGGGTTTCAGTAGGACTCAGGAGCCAGAAATGTTTTATCTCAGCACCCTCCGTACTCTTCTCATTTTCCTTCCCCGTCTGGTTTGTTCCTGCCTGATCTATAACCCTTGTTGCATTTCATGGGCTCTTTTTTTTCCTCTGCTTGTTTAATGTGATTAAGAAAATATTTGTAATGTTTCTCTCTCGGTTTTGCTGCTTGGCCGCAATTTTCCCTGCAAGAAAGCAAGCTCTCCCAAACTTATGTAGCTGGGCCTGCAAATACTTCAACAGAGAACTGCTCAGAGTAGTTACTTCTTCCTGACAGGGTAAGGCCCTGGAATAGGAGAGACTACCTAGCTATGATGAGTATCTTGTGACATTTTTTATCTCCTCTTACTAACTGTCAATACAAATGAACAAGAAGCTCGGTTTGAGGATGTTTCATTTATATGATGATGGGGTTGGAACAGGAAAGGGGGAACAACCTGAAGTCAAATGATGCTATTTTCAACTAATTCAGATAAACGTTTGCTCTGAATGCAGCATCATCATTATGAATGCTCATTAGCATCTCTGAGAACCCTGATATTTATAATATGGGAGACACTGACATGATTTCATGGTGTTCAGGCTTCAGTACAAGCATCTCACAAGTGGCAAAAGGCAGGAAAGTGAAGTTATCAGCCTGCCTGGGGCTGTGTTTGTTTGTGTATCAGCCACACTTAGTCCTTCACCTTCCCTTCTTTGTGTGAAGTGCATTAGATATATCTGCTCTTGGCTACCACTTGGTCATCACTCACCACCCAACACCAAATTATTGGCAGGCAATGGCTCTCCCCTGCCTGCAGCTGTTGCAGGGGCAAGAAGGGGACTTGAGTGTGCAGGGGGAAAGAGAAGTGAATAAATAGAGCAGAGCAACGATAGCCTGGAAATGTACTGGATCTCCTCTGCCAGCTAAAGGAGTTGTTTATCATCCAGCCTGGAAGAAAGAAAGAAAGTGGAGGTGAACAGTCCTCTGAAGCTTGTCCAACCCCCAGCAAACAATGGCAAGGTCATCCTGCTCAGCCATGGGAAGTTCCCTTCCTGCCTTTGTGTCTCAGTGTCCCTCTGTGAGAGGGAGATTTTTCCCTGAGGAGCTGAAGTCCTCACTGCCTGTGTCTGGTTTAATCTCTGTGAAGGGACGATGCTTTGTGACTTTTGGAAGTCTCAATGGAGTAATAGGTTGATGCTCTCACTGCTTTTCAAATGGATGCCTGGGAAGGGGCCAGGTTACTGGGAGACAGCTGCCCTTCCAGACTAATGCCCTCACAAGTGAGCCCTGATGGAAGAGCAATGCTCCTGCTCTGATGAGAAGATCTCTCATTCCTGAGAAAAGGGCTAGCAGGGCATCTGCACCTTCCTCTAGAGGCGCGAAGATACCATCTTCCCTGTTCTCCAGATGGCAAGCTGTGGCAAGAAACAAAACTGAATTTATTTTCATCCATTGCAGAGGAAGTTCTTGGTGGAAAGGAGATTGGGCTCTTCATCTCAGGTTAATACCCTCAGTATCTCCTCTTCATTGGAGACTCTAATGAAGACCCCTGCAGTTTTGGGGAAAGTAGTTTCATCTGGATTGAGATCAGGAAGCATCACAATGGATTTTGACTAACAAGTGGCACCAAAATAAGAAAGGAGAAAGTGAAGCCTGGCCTCTGAGCAGACAGACATTTACACACATCCTTATCTGTAAAGGTTTCCTCAGCATTTAGCATGGATGTAAACTCTTCACTCTGAACGGCATCCAAAACTCCATCTGGCTCCAGCAGACTGCAGGAGGCACACGAGTGAAGTCTAATGAAAGCCCAGGCACAGCAGCTCAAAAGTGACAGTCGCTCCAGTCTCAACTAGGATCCTGAGCTGCTAATTCCTCCTGGGCTAACAGAGGGCAGCCTGATTTCGATTTTGGAGAGTTGCTCCAGCCTTGTCATTGTTTAACTGAATGTCCCCTCTGATTAACTCCTTCCCTGCAGTCTGCCCATGGTTGCAGGATTGATCACACGTTATGATCTTGAGGCATCAGGAAAAAAAAAATCATTACTTCTTGCTTCTTTTTTTTTTCTTTTTCTTTTTTCTTTTCTTTATTCCTTCTAGGATAATAGAGTCCTCCCCAATTTTGATATTCACATGAGATCACATAGTCCAGGCCACTCTGTCCTTAAAGACAAAATGAAAAAAAAAAAAGCAGAAATAATGATATAAGTCAGAAAATATTACAGTTAATAAGCAGAACTGCCTGCTTCGCCTCCCTCTTCACTGTCCAACAAAGTGCCGATAAAACTAGATAGATGTGTGACTTGATGCTGGTGCCTGAATACATTAGTCAATTTTAATCTTTTTATTTTGCAATAATTATGGCATCGACTGTGCCCTTTCTGTCTGAGGGAGATTTTATAATGCTTGGAAGCACCTGGGTAAGAAAAATGAGTTTTATTGATGTCTTTTCAGATGATGCTTTAGCACAATGTTGCTTAGCGCCCCCCGAAGATGCATTCCCATCCAGTGCCAGCCCTGGCCTCCTGGTACCTCGTGGCTGGGTCTGTGGGAGAGCAGGGCCAGCCTGGCTGTGGTGCTTGCATAAAATAGGGTCTTCTCTTTACTTGCACCGTGAGCACACGGCCTTGCATTTCCCATGTATTTGAATGGCTCCCTGCTCCTGTTTTGGGGGGAATGCAGGGATTCTGAACATGGCCTCAGGAAAAGGTGCTCTTTAAAGGTCCTGGAGCCCAGGAATGGGCATTGTTTTGGGTGAACTGGTGGAAAATCTGAGCGACTTCACCTGCACCCTTAATGGCTCATCTGAACTGGACAGCATCCCTGTTTATCTATATTTTTACAGTGCCATATAGCACTAGCCCTGCACCTTTGAAGACTGAGATCAACAATTTCAAGGCTGTAGAAAGAGACAGTGACACCAGAGTTTCTATTTGCGTGTATCACGAAACACACAGCACAACCTTCTATTTAAATAACAAATTTCTGCCAAAGCACGAAAGCCTCCTACAAGGCTTGGGGTGCCCTCAGCTTGCACTGAAGTGACTCGCAATCGAGGGCACTTGTCACCTCCCGGGAGGTGCTGAGCAGTGGGTAGCACAGCATCAGGAGAACCAGGATGGAGCAGCAGAGGCGGAACTGGTCCATGCTGAAGGGCGTTGTAAGCGCTGGGTGATGGAAGTGGGTTATGGCACCTGTTTTGCAAGGTCTGGCTGAAATCGATGCTATTAGTCTCCTGCTTTCATGAGAACTAAATGCACCCACACAACGTAAAAGCATCTTGCTGATCAAAGTTAGCTCCATCTCTTTTGTACCCACTTTGCTATTCTTCTTGCTTCACAGCTGGATCAAAGTGTGACACATTGCAGTCCTGCATTTTTCTTGCTTTGGAGTACAAGTATTTTTAATGTTTACCTGTTTAGAGAAATAGTGCATTTTACCTCTTGAGAAATGTACTTTATATTTACTCAGAAGGCCAGCTTAGATTCTGAATCCAAAGCTGATGAATGAATTAACTACTTGATTGATCAAAGTAGAGCGATATACTTTGGGTGTTGATTACACCAGGGAGGGTGTCTAGCAGATCGGTCCATTGAAGATGTTATATTTATTTTATCTTAATATTTCTTGATTTCAAAATAATAAAATGCTGCTCATGGGTAAACCTACTAAGCAAAGGAGACTGCCAATGGGCCTGACAATGTTCCCTTGGTAACATTTCTTAGCTTTTACCCTAGTGATTGATAACCAAGGATAGCCATTTGCTTTCTGCAGAGAAGCAGGAGAATATGGCTCAATGATTCTCTTCCTGAATCCTGAAAGTAGAGAGACAAGTAATGCATTATAGCTGATGTAGCTTAAAAAAAAAAAAAAAGAAAAAAGAAAAAAAAAGGAAAAAAACCAAAAACAACCAAGGAGAAAAAAAGGAGACAAATTGCACTTGGAACTTGATCCAAATATCTCACTGTACTTGACAGAAAAAATCTTTGATTTCAGAGGGCTTTGGACCAGACTCCTGATATGTGTTTAAGACTGACTGTAACCTGAACACATTTCTCTGCTATGCTCTTTGCTTTCCTTGATTAAAAACTTTTTGTGTAAGCAGTGTTTCTTTTTGTGTTTGTGCTACCTAGCCCTACTGTTCTCCGGGAGCTTTAAATACCGCCTGCCTTGGGAATTAGGCAGCCTTGGGGGACTGGGTCCTGCTCTGATGTTACAGTAAGATATCCCCAAATTTAATACATTAACTACATTTGCAAGTCCAATCAGAGCTAGTCCAAAAGTGGTTTTACATGTGTGAGGGAGACAGGCTGGACAAGTCACCCTTTGCAGGTGAAAACCTGTGCATTTCTCACATGTCCTATTGCTTTATCATCCCTCTACAGCAGCTTTGCGAGAGTCCTCACTCCTTATTTGCAGAAATACCCAAATGGTGCCATTCGTGTGAAAGCCCTTTGCAGTCACTGAAAGAACAACATTTGTGAGGTGGTTGTACCCAGCTGCCAGTGCTCCAACAGTATTGCCAGTTTCAGGCAGTAATAGCTCTGTGTGAAACACCAAAATCCATGTCAAATTAGTCCTGAAGGCCCAGGAGACAGCTTTCCCTCCTCTGCAGGTGTGGTCCCAGGACTCTGTGGTGGCTTTGGCTGAGCAGAGGAAGAAGTTGGGTGACTTTGCAGCTCCTCATTATGCTCTGGGGATCTAGAGAGAGAGATAGAAGGGCAGTGGTGCTCAGGAGCAGAGATGCTCAGTGGCAGTGACGTTTTGGCCCCATTTGCTTCTCCTTGACCATGTGCCCAACACAGACTCATTTACAGGGAGCTTGAAGGAAGTCATCATCACACTAACTCTGTGCTGTTGTGTCCTCCCCAGATTTCACTTCCTCACTAAGGATTCTTCCTCATCTTTCTTTTTTTTAGGGTTTGAAGTGAAGATAGTTGCACTTCTGACCCCAAAAAGAGAGTCTACCAGCTTTAGCAACAGGGTGCTGAATGTACCCCTTCCACGGTGTTATGGGAAGAAATAGGATACAGTTGCCTGAATACCTCAGAAATTATTGTGGCCAAGCGAAAAAACAGGCAAACTCACGAAAGAATACAACTGTTTTGGGGATGAGAGGTTCACCCTTCCTTTCTCTCCTGCAATTTATCCCTTGTGCTTCTATGACCCAATTTTATCTTCCTCCAAGCCTCCCCCAACCAAATGCCCCTTTATGCTCGTGTCTTCTAAACCTGTCATAGTACACAGAGCTCTTCCCCATCTTTCATTTGCCTCTGAAACAGGACCCCTCACTCTTTTCCAGCCCCCCCAATGCCACTGGTGACCAGTGTGGCTGACTAATAGCCTTTTGCCTCAGTTCAAGCACTAAATCTCGTGGAGAAGGTGGCCCCTTACATCTCTGGTGGCTGCTGCAGTCTGAGATGTGTGCAGCAGCTGGGAGGCTGGGGGAAGGACTGACGGAAGAGTGAAGGACAAGCAGTGGGATCACAGCATGCCTCACTTCTGTCAGGGAAGGGGCTAAATCGATGAACACACAACAAATCAATGCTGTTGGGTTTTTTCCAGTAATGTGATCTTTTCCATTAGGATGCTCACCACTGCTCCATTAATAGTTCATATTCAACTGCCAGTGCTGGGTGGTACCCAAGGCCTGAGGAAATGCAAAATTAAAAAAAATATGGACTGTAATTGATCCAGCAAGTTGTATAATCATATGATACAAGTGGGAGATTTTATTTTTGTAAGCTGAGTACCTTATTTGCTGAAGCCCAGAATACATTCACACACTACAGAAGCATTATATTGCTTATAAAATTATCTAGTCCTTTTTATAATCCAGTATCAGTACAGCCTGTCCCAAATAACTCTTTTTAAGATGCACTCCACAGACGTACTGTGTACATAATTATTTCTCTTTGTTTTTCTCTACTGTTTGTTTCATCCAGTGTCTCCCTCTTTCCAGTGATGGATAGTCTGTACCTGCAGACATAAATAAAGCCTGTTAGTCTTTTGAGGACAACCTCAATATCCCACCTTCAACACTCCCGTTGCTATTTCTTTTTCCTAAATAGAGACATTTTGGTGGATGGCTTTTGAGGATTTGGGGTACAAGGCTGTGCTCATGGAGGAAAGAAAGGGGGATCTGTGGACCCCCTTCCTCTCCTGTGCAGAAGTAGAGAGTTGGCCGATGGGCTGCTCCCTGCAGGGGCAAGGAAGTGTTTCCGTGAGCTGAGCTCTGGGACATGCTGCTGGGCAGCCAGCCTTGTCCTGTCCACTGATAGATGGCATCCTGCCTGGCACCAGGGAGAGAAATCTCACTGGGGTGACAGGCACATGAGCTTTGGGGACATCTGCTTCTCCTTTCCCTGAAGTAATCACTGAGCACCCCAGTAGCAGTGGCTGGATCTCTGAATTGAGGGAATCCAAACAAGGATATGGCAACTCCAAAACTAGGGAAGCTCAGAGCCCTGAAGAGGACAAAATAAAACACAAAGTGGTGGAAATCAAGCCCCCTGCTTCCTGGCCAACTGGTCTTCTCCTACAGGTTTACTATGAGGCCAGCAGCTTGCAGGAGCTTCCTGTGTCTCTCATCTACCTGTCTTTGTCTACCTACCCTCATCCCCTCCAGAGCCCACCTGTACTCATTGACCTCCACAGGACTTGGTCACTGGTGTCAATGCCTGCCCCTACTGCTAGGTCTCTGCCATACACCTTGCCTCACCTTTCGCTCTAGGTGTTTTTCTCCAGCTGGGCTGCTCTCAAAAACCCTAACATTTGCTGCCATACGCCCATATTCACAGACAACCTGCAAGACACTGGAACAGGTTGCCCAGAGAGGCTGTGGATGCTCCATCCCTGGAAGTGTTCAAGGTCATGTTGGATGGGGCTTTGAGTAACCAGATCTAGTGGAACGTGTCCCTGCCCATGGCAGAGAGGTTGGAACTAGATGATATTTAAGGTCCCTTCCAACCAAAACCATTTTATGATTCTATCTTTCTATTATTTTCCCCTTCCGACCCCAACTACAACCACCAGAAGAACAAAAAAAGTAGCCTTCTGCTCTGCCACCCAGCCACCCCTTTCAGCATGGAACATAACAAGCACAGTCAAGTGCAGATAAATGCTTTGCAAAAGCTACATCACCTGCTGCAGACAGTGTCCATCCACTTACAGCACCAAAATGGAACTTTGTTCACATGCCACAGAAAAGGAAGAGATTACTGAAAACCTTCAGACTACAGATCCAGGCAAGTATTCCTGTATCATTAGATCCATGCTTCATGGTTTTATCTGCTTTCATATGAGTGGGAGACATCTAGAAAAATTAGCTTTTAGGAGCAAGTTAACATCTTCAGAGAAGATGTTCAGGATCACTAGTTTGCTCCAGGCCCAGCTAGAAATGACGTGACTTTGTCCCATGGGTTTATAAATTACTGCTGCCACTAGTTTCCAGGGGAATGTGCAACCACTCTCCAGAGAAGGCAACTCAGTCTTCAGTGGCCTGGTCCTACATGTTGCAAGGCAGAGAAAAACCACCTTGTGAAAAGGCAGTATCTCAGGAAGGAGACTCCTCATTGCATTTGGACTGTTCCCAGGACTTTGCTGACCTGGAAAGTGGAAGGGGGATAACTTTCTAGCTTAAGCAGAAGGTCGGATTGACTGTTCAGTGTGAGAAAATCAAAGTTGGGCAACCTCTATTCGTATCTGGGGAAAAAAGATATATGCACTTAGCCTTGTGTGTACAGCCTGAATTAGTGAAGTAAGTACACTGCAAATCATCCCTTTCCTTGTAGCACTATTTTTCTCCAATGGGAAGCAGACATTGGAAACACGCTGACATGATAAGGGAGGGTGGAGGAGTGGCAAGGTCAGATGCACTTTTGTTGCTGTCTTTCTGGCTGTAGACATATAGTCTTTACTTCTCTAAAAGCTAAGGAAGGACTCAAATGCTTTAAAAAGCTGCTTTAGCTGTGTCAGACCCTTGCCCTTTCTACCTGGATGCATATGGCATGTAACTAAGGAAACTAAACACTGCAGATGCCTTGGTTTGCAATGTCTCTGCTGAGAGCTGGTTGAAATGTAGGACTTCTATTCCGTAAGAAATCCTGACATTTGCAGAAGTTTGGTTCTGCAGAAAAATGAGCCATTTTCCCCCCGAAAAGAAAAACCTATGGGGAGGGAAGAAAAGGGAAAAAGAATTGCTTGGAAAAATCAAGCCATTCCTATTTTGTTTTTTCTTTCCCCAATGCTGAACAGAGGAACATCTGCCTCTGTCTCCTGGGGATCCCCCCAGCCACGAGCTGAGCAGCCTCAAATCCCAGTGAGCTGCTGCCTGTGCTGGAGCTCCTGTGGCTTTGGGCTTCCTGTGTCTGAGCTGAGCCCAGCTGGGACCAGGAGAGACTGTCCTCACAGCAGCATCACCTCAAGCCAGCAAGGTATCAACTCCTTTGCAACCAGCCTGCTTTTGCAGCCTGATTTGGGTTTTGTCTTTCTCTTAGTTTTGGGACAAAAGTTTGCCTTGCTTGAAAATTCCTCGCTAGCCTTTCTTGATACACGTACATGTTACACAGTCATTCCCAGGGTTGCTACTTTAAGAAAAAAAAAAAAGAAGTCATATATTTGAAGGAAGGAAAAGAAATTCATCAATGTGAACTGTCACACGCTTGTGTTGAAGCCCTGAGTCTCACTCCTTGTCTGCCAAAATGGGCCATGGTGACAGCGCTTGCGTATGCTTAAAAGGGATTGTACCCAGATGCTGAAAAAAACAACCTGTTAAGATGACTGGCTTACTGCTCTGCCCAAAATGGCAGCATTTGAACACATAATACGCTCAAAGATGATTAAGCTGGGGAAGTGTAATGATATGTGAAACCAATTTTTATTAATACCAGACTGAAATGCACAGTCTTGTACGAGGGAGAGAAATCTCTATGCTCCTAGTAATGGAGATCAGAGCCTTAATGATCATTACACTACTAAAACTGTACACTAATACCACAGCAGGTCACAGGGGTCAGAGCAAATGCTTCTTTCTTTGTATTACATGCTTTTATGTCTTCATTTACTCCACCAATTCTCTCATTATTTGCTCCTCATCTGCTATTCACAGGCGTAATTTCTTTGGCTGACATTCTCCTCCTCTCTCACTAAGAAACAATCGATATTACATCATCTGCCTCATACGCCACAAGATACATTGGAGCGAGTTCCTCTGGGACTTGTTTTCCAGCCCCTCTCCATCTGAATCAGTAAAGAAGTGAGGATGCTATGCAAAGTCCAAAGGCTGGAGTGCAACCGGGGCAGCCTGGTGGGCACTGATTCAACCTCACTGTCCGGGAGGTGATGCTCGCTTGTGAGAAATCCATATGCTGCCATTTTCTCTTGGAACCTGCCTTAATAAACTGTTAATAAGGAAGAAAATGCACCAAATTAATTGAGCCCACCCATGAATTAAAAAGGTCGATGGAGTTACTGGGGATTTACCCCAATGTGACAAAGACTTTTTATCTATTTGTCACTCAGAAAAAAAATAATAAAAAAATCTAATGACTGTGTATTAGTCCTTATAGGTTCAGTATAAGAGCAGCAAAACCTGTCGATCTCTGCTGGGTAAATACATATCATTGACGTGGCTTGACTGTTCTCACGGCTTGGTCCTCTTGGCTCTGTCACCATAAATTGCTGGGTGATTAAAGCCGTCTAATTTCCTACAGTGCTGTTTGGTTTTGTGGTGTTGGCTTCTGCACTTTCACGCCTTGCTGTCTTGTAACAGTCGTATGAAACAGGAGCCCTGTATCAGTTTGAAATATATTGTCAGCTGATTCAGGAGGGAGAACTCTACCATGTTTTTCTTACGTTTTTTTCTTTTTTTTTCTTTTCACTTTATTTTATTTTCTGATTCAATACTGCCTGCCTTCTCTTGCTCTTAACTAGCCAGCATTTCCTGCTCCTGGGCTGTCTGCAAAGGAAAGCTATCTAACTCTGAAATTTAATAAAAGCCTCTTAAGTGATTTGGGAGTGCGTAGGAGAGAGAAATATCTTTAAAAGCAAACATTACAGCTTGGGTGTACATGTAGCTTAATAGGATTTTCTTCTTTGTGATCTGAGCTCTTAATAAGACAATCTGAGATTAAGGAAGAATGGGAAGGTTTTATTTATTTAGATATCTATCTAAACATATTTTAGTTGTTTGCAGTGAAAAGTGTGTCAAAAGATACTCCCCTTCCTAATAACACTAAGTTGGGATTGTAATTTTTTCAGTAATTTGTTGCAGAACACTCTTTTCCTATCCTCTCTGCCATTTTGCTTATAACTTTATTCTTCCTTTACCCAGTCTCTCCTCCAAATTTCTTTCATGCCTCTGTTTTATTTTCAAACCTCTAAGACCAAATTGCTTCTTTCTAGAGGATGACTGAGACCAGTGTGAAAATGAGTCGCACATCTTACTCATGGTTTCCTCTATATTTGCCCTGCATTACTGGGACAGACCAAAGCTGTACAGATGAAAAGATGCCCACAAGCTACTCTGAGTAAGCTCCTGTTTAGGATCCTTTAGTGCAGTATGGTTTTTTCTTTTCCTAAACCAGGATGCTCTAAACCAGCAGCCCCTGTAAAAGATAAGAAATTTAATTATAGCAAAGAGATAAAAGCAGAAATGGCTTTCAGACAAAACCTCTGATGATTAGATCAGAAAGGACACCCACCGAGGAAGAAGGAACTTAGCACTGATAATGTGAGGCACTACTGCACGGACCTTGGAATATTATCTCCTATTTTTTTCCAAAAATAAAAATCCCAGGAGCTCATATCAAAGGGGCTCATGGCTCTGTGCAGCAGGTGTTTCTTCCCCTTGTTTAGGGTCTCCTTGCATCCAGGTCTAATCATGTTCTCATGTAATGTAGATAAAGTATGAGAGAATAGTGGAAAATGCCATATTTTAAAATGCAATTACCACAACATGTCAAAGCTAGAGAGAATTGCAAGGAACCTCAGAAGGGTCTTGACACAGCAAGATAACCGGACAACATTCTGGCAAATGAAATGGAGTGTAAAAACTCCAGGAGGCAATGCAGAATAGAAGAAATAATTGACTATAGTCACTCCAAAGAAAGAATATATTGGTATCATCAAGAGAAGCAAAATTAAAATGGCTAGTCAGTGGTGGTTCAAAAAGTAGTCGGAGAGATCCTAAACTGTAGATGGAAAGTGTTATTGGGTAATGCTGATGCAATAATGTAAATAAATGGTGCAATCAGCCTTGAAATGCTGCCGATGTATGTGGTCATCGTACTTTGGAAATGATGTAGCAGCACTCAGAAGAGAGTTCATGAAGGCTAGTGGAAAGGAAGTAGCATGGACAGAATTCCAAAGACGCTGAAAACAATAAAACCACCTGACAGAGAGTGGAGATAACAATGAGAGAAAAGAGAAAAGAGACATAGGAGAGCTCTTATTTAGCTGTCCTCAAGCCTAAGTACAGGAAAAGGGATCACTCAAAGAAGTTATAACTAAGCTGAAAAACACCCCTAAGCCGTCATGCAGCTACCTTGGGAATTCATTTGCCTTATGGATGTCCCAGAGTTTTCTTTCTGAGGGAGACCGTGTGGTCCACATGCTAAGCTCAGTGAGGAAGCCACTTGTGCAGAGGTTTTCAATTGCCACCTAAGCAATCTGACAACATCCATCCTGGTCCTGCATCACTGCAGCCCAGGGCACATAATGGGTCCTGTTGCAGCCTGGGACACAGGTCTGGATCTCTCTTGGAGGACCCGTACCCAAGGCAGCCTTAGCCTGCAAAATCTCAACCCCAGCGCAGATTTGAACACGGATGGGCAAGCACACTGTGGCACAAACCCTTTGGGTGAGGCACTGCAAAGCTTTCAGAGCCTGAAGGAACGTCAGCCTGTGAATGCTGAGTTCTCTTTCTATGGGGATGTTTCAGGGCACAGCCAGGTCTGCCCTGGCTCTCCTAATGCGTATGAGGTGACTCAGTTGCAGGTGACACTGCTGATGTTGCATCTTGCAGCAGCCAGCAAGTCTTCTTGCTGAACAAATGCTACAAGCTGATTAGCTCTCCAGCAACTGCTGGTATTATCACAGGGTTAATAAATTTTGTAGCTCATTTTTTGATGAGCTACATAAACCTAGGGCATGTTCTGCCAGCAGGGACAAGCCAGGCTGTGACCTCCCGAGATCAGAGTAGTTGCAGGAATGCGATAAGGTGGAAACACCTGATTCTCTGGTGTTTGGTGAAGAGCCAGCACTGGGTATTTCTTCCTAGCACTGAACTGAGTCTGATGCCTTGTCTCCTCAACTTTCATTCCAAGTTGTGCACCCATATTAGCAAAGGGATTTTTTATTTCTTAAAAAGTCAAAAAAAAAAAAAAGAAAGAAAAAAGAAAGAGAAAGTCTATGTCCTGGATCCCACTGTATAAAAAACAGATGGAGTGAGGGGATGCTTCAGTGTTAGCACAGGCCTTAGGAGAAGAAGGCTGTGTTTCCTGCTCTGCTGTAACCTTCCAACAATCTCTAAGACATGTACCAGTTACAGAATCACAGAATATCAGGGGTTGGTAGGGACCTCAGAAGATCATCCAGTCCAACCCTCCTGCCAGAGCAGGATCACCTAGAGTAGATCACACAGGAACGTGTCCAGGCAGGTTTTGAATGTCTCGAGAAGGAGACTCCACAACCTCTCTGGGCAGCCTGTTCCGGTGCTCTGTCACCCTCACTGTGAAAAAGTGTTTCCTTGTGTTTAAATGGAACCTCCTGTGCTCCAGCTTACACCCATTGCCCCTTGTCCTATCATTGGATGCCACTGAGAAGAGCCTGGCTCCGTCCTCCTGACACTTGCCCTTTACATATTTATAAACATTCATGAGGTCACCCCTCAGTCTCCTCTTCTCCAAGCTAAAGAGACCCAGCTGCCTCTGGCCTGTGCTTGTAGACTACAAACTGCATTTCAAGGTGTGATCCTGAGTCTCCTTGGTTTGCCCATGCTACCAAGATGGATCTTCCACTTTGCACTGGACCCCTGGTCTCCCAGTCATTACATTGTCAGTTTGCACAACAGTTTTGCACAGGAAAGGACCAAGTAGCACCCATGTGGAGGAAAACCCAGGGAAGGAAGACAGAATAATTTGTGCTGGGATCCATTCTCCCTCGGCAAGCACAGTAAGGATGGGAGCCACTTTTGTCTCCTAAGGAGGCCCCGGCAGTCCGGTCTGTTCTGTTGAAGTCTGAGAAATGATGGAACAGCTCTTTGAATGTGGCATGTGCCTGATGGTGCACACTGTGGTTGTATTCTGTTTCCTCAAAGAAGCTGAGATCCCAACAATGTGATCCAACCAGCATACAGCACATCGCATTGGCTGGACAATGCAGTCTGTAGTCTGCTACAGCAGCCACAACCACCGAGAGCGTTGTCTTCCCTCCTGGGGTCCCACCTGCAACATTGAGGTGATGCTGCAGCTGAAGGAGTTGTGTCACCCTACAAGGTGCTATGGGAAGAAATACAGTGAGATGTTAAAACACAGCTCCGGTGTGAAGAGCAATACCAGATAGAGGTGCTGTGCTGACGGGCAGCATACAGAGACCGGGTGCCACCCTGGACACATGTCCTAAAGCATGCACCATACTGGGTCAAGGTGATGCTATGGGAAGAAACGGGAGGACAAAAATCTCTGCTGCCTGCTTCTTAGCAGATCTGCTACTGTGCAGTTTCCCAGCTGCAGTTTTGCTATCTGCCTCTCTCTGGAGGAGCAGATAACTCACCTCCCTGCCTGCCTCCTCCATCGCAGACGTTCCACACTCTAATGCAATTAATTCGCCCATCTCCATTTCACATGCTTCCAATGCACTTAAGCCTTTGAGCAGTTGCCTTAACTTCTGTGAAACCATTTGCAAAAATGAGAACCACTCAAGTGAAGAAGAGTTTGCAGCAATTTGCTGCAATTTCTCACATTTCAACTCTGGACTGCGTAGCTTTTTGAGCCAAAAAGATTTAGACGCTCTATATGCAGGATCGTTGCATTCTCCTAAAGCAATGAATGATTCATTCCAGTCGTGACTGAAAAGCTTAGGGCTTGCCTACAGTTGGAAATTTACCAAAATAGTTATTCTGGAAGAAGTCTTGGGGTAGCGGTTCTTCTTCTGGAATTAAAATGCCCACACAGTGTTTGATAACAACGTTGTTATTCTGGAAGAGCTGTTCTGCTACATTTACAAGTGTTGACTTCCTCATGTCAAAGGCTGCTGAGCAGGTTATCCTTGCTGTGGGATTTAAAAAGAGGAGGTATGAAAGGGTTTGTTTTGGTGTTTGAGCATAACAGTAGATCTGATCTGCAACTGCATTTTTGAGAGACCCATACAACTAAATGTGTGGAAGCAACATAACAGATTATTAGCACTGGTGTCCTCCACAAAACTGGAGGTGTAACAGAGCAGTGGAACTTATTTCATGACCCAATTTCTAGTTTAAGTTTTCCATTAGAGATTGTCTGGGACATAAGGACATATTGCTGTGTTTTAGTAATGCTTCTCCCTCATTTCATGTTACAGTTTCTAGCAGAAAGGAAGATTTGTTTTGGCCCTTCCTACTTCTCAATACCCTCATTTCACCACACGCATACACACCCCACCTCCCCAGACTGATGCAGCATAGGGTCAGAATACTACCATAGGGCTAGTATGCTGCTTCTCTCGGAACACAACACCTGGCAAATCCCTCAGATGCTTTATTTCCCCATAGTGCTACCTGGAGGACGGAGTCCAAACCCAGCAGGTCTTGTCTTCCCTGCAGGTATAAGGGTCACTTGTGTTGACGTGAACCATCAAAGGGGCTACTGCCCAGCTGCACCGTGTGCTGTGTTGTACTGGTCTTCATGGACACCAGGTTTTTCATGGTGGGACTTCCTTCAGACTAGGTGAGGACCACACACATGAAAAAAATCTGTGCAACATGTCCTTACGTGAGGGTACTGTCTCCAGCACCCCTGCTCCTGGCTTCGTGGAGACTCGCAAGGCTCATCGTGTTATATGTGCCAAA
This sequence comes from Baryphthengus martii, assembly GCA_013396935.1. NCBI lineage: Eukaryota > Metazoa > Chordata > Aves > Coraciiformes > Momotidae > Baryphthengus > Baryphthengus martii. Next base: position 32,307 of record VWZK01005434.1, on the reverse strand, counting down.
ACATGAGGCACATATTATTTATTTATTTATTTATTAAGTGGGAAGGAATTTTGACCAAATTTTTTGAAATTGAAACTTATGTGTGTAAGAATACTTTGCAGTTATGTTAATGCCTGAAGATGCAGCTGCTGGGCAGTCTCTGCTGTTAAAGGGGCTTTTGCCTCTGCTGTGGCTCTTGCCCCATGGAAGAAGAGCCTCCAGCAAAATAAAGAAGGTGAGGCTCAGCATTCCTGATATTTCTACATTAAAAATGAACAATAACTAATAAAACAAAATAAAGATTTCAAAACCTTATGATACATTAAAAAAAAATAAAGACCAGACAGTGCAATTCCTGCTTTTTTTTCAGCTACTTCCAGTTACCTGTTAGAGCCAGCTGCCAGCAGTGCCATGGACACATCTAGTGTCCAAGTGCCCTCCCCTTCCATTTGGTGGACACACCAGAGCAGACTCTGACTGGGGAAGGAATGAGAAAGAAATAAACCACTTTACTACCTGTGCAATAGCCTTTATTTTCTGGTTCTTAAAATATTCCTGCGGCCTAATATATGCCATAAAGTCAGTTTGGGCTCTTAATGGATAAACAAACATCAACAGCAATACACAGGCAGGATTTAAGACCATCTATAAACAGTTCATTTTCAGGCATTGTGAACTGGCAGGAACACATTAAAATCTATGCATATTGCTGGAGAAAGTGTTACTGGGAAGAGAGCCTAGAACATCTCACATGTTTCTGCCCCAAGACAAACGTATGCCGGGCAAAGATTGCTGAAGTAATGACTAAAAATTACATCCAGGCTTAGGAGAGTTCTTCTCCGTCCTCCAGGGTGGCAACGGGGACAGGAAATTTCTGTAAGCAGAGAAAGGGATGTTCTAGTATCTTTTTGCTCCAAAGATATCATATAGGAAACATGAGTGGCACCAAAAACTTCCAAGCATGGCCAAGTTTGTGGCTCCACACTGCACAGGGTGAGTTTCTGTGGGGCAGAGAGTGGGGCTGGAAGCGGAGCCAGCTCCAACTTTCTCCGGGCAGCAACAACAGTAGCAGCAATACTGCATGCAAGGCCTTCACAAAATATGCCACGATATTCAAAAACACAACGACAGCAGGTGGGCTCCGTACCTGAGCAACCCAGACGCTCAAGTGGAACTGAAATATCACATTTCCCAAAGCCTTCCGGCAGCGCTGCTTTCCCGGGCGCTGTGCACGGTACATTGCTTCCTAGTGGCTCAAAGTAGCCCCGATGCTCAACAGCCTTTTCTGCAAAGAGTAATTACTTTCTGTCTCCTCTGTCCCATGAGGGCTGGCAGTGCAGTTGTAACATTTAAAATGCAGAGCTGTGCCTGGCCTGCAAACAGAGGGCCAAACATAGTCCTGGAGTACTCGGGGAAAACTGTTAATTTAATGAAACGCCACGGTTATGTTTGGTCGTGGGACTCTTCAACAGCCAAATTGCAGAGAGCACTTTTACTCCTGCTCTGGTGTAGAGCCAGGAGTCACTACTGCATGTCGTGCAGAAAGTAGATGAGCACTAGGAGGGTTTTATTTTCCAAATGCATTTCAACTGATCAGATTTATCTGTAAGCCAGATATGAGCATGATGTGAGAGAATTCAAGGGAGAAAATGAGATGCGTTTCACCGGTAGCTTGTAAAAATGGAGATGTAACTTTTTATGCGTGTGTTCATTCCTGGAGCCTAAATTATCAGAGCTAGTATTTTCCTAATCACCACTATTCTCTATGTACCCTCCTTCAGAGCATTGCATTCCCTGGAAAACTGACGCTGGCTTATGAATAGGCAATTACTTGTTTCCTCCTTCCCGCCTGGAGGAGGGAAAGGAGGAAGGTGCCCCAAGGATGCCTTTCCACTTCTGGAAAATGATAGCTTGCAAATGCAAATGATGCTTTTTTTAAAAAAAAAAAATGTTTCAGGAGACTCTAGGTAGAAGAGACTTTAAAAATCAACCTACTACAGACTTGCCTGCAGAGGTGAGCAGTGAGAAGTACATGGGGTGATGTGAGGGTTTTTAGCAGCAGTCAGGAATTCATTAGATCTCAGAAGAAGATCAACTGACCTGAAGGATGTTCCTGATGGTATGTTGAGAGAGAGTAACCCATGGCTTACTAGAAGAGTGGGATGGAGTATTAACAGGTGATGTGGATGCTCTGAAGGTCTGGAAAATACAAATTGATTTCTGTCTGGTTGATAACCTGAGAAAAGCACCTAGATCCTGCCAGAGGAAGTCTGTGGGAGAGACGGGGTGGCGCAGCAGTGGCCAAAGAGGGGTTTAAAACCACTCACGTCAGGAAGAATTTATTGACGTGTCAAGAAAAGAACCTGCAGTGATGTCTCAAGAAAAAAGCCTGCAGGCCCCTGAGCTGAGCTAGTGGTTAGCAGGATGGCCCAAAACATCGGTATCAAAAAGCCGGCTGTTTGGCACAGTGAGAGGGCACGGGATAGGTGTTAATGGAGGGTAATGGCCAGATCCTGGGCACCGCACAAGGACCTCAGGTCATGCTTGCTGGCTCACAGGGACTTGGCACTGTGGGCTTGCTCTGTTTTCAAGCAGGAGGTCAGAGGGGAGGAGCATCTCTGCTTCTCACCAGGAGCAAGGCTGCATGGGGTCTGGCTGTTTCCAGCTTGCTGTGAGTTATTATTTCCCTCCAACAGGTGCTTTTGTTTGCATTTTCTGTGCATCCAGCCAGCCAATGTTTTATTTTATTTACAGGAGCTGATATACCTGGAGGTTTGACTCCAACTTGCTTTGGTATTCCAATAACAAGATATTAAAGCTGTTATGTTTGTTGTGTTAACAAGCTGTGGCGTTTGTTTTAGTTTAAGGGTTACATTTTCTATAGTTCGGCATGAAGCTCACTGTACCTTATGAAAAATCTTTTAAAAAGCAGTCAGCTCTCGGTTTATGCATTTTTCTTTCAATCCTTTATTAAAGCACTATTAAAAAATAGGAAGTTACATAAAAGAACCTATATCTCTTTATTGTAAGTGTGCCAAATGGGATTATCAACTCAATGAACCTTTAAAACACATTTACTGACCCGTTTACCTTCCTGAAATTGATGTATGCTTTATATCCAAGCTTAATTTAATTTCCATATTAACACTAAATACAAAGGCCACGGAGTCTCCCTTTAAGAAAGAGAAATAGATCAAATTGCATGAAATGGTAGCAGATGTTATTTTTCTTCAAGAAATTCATTTAAATGAATTGCATAAAAACCTGCAGAAAGAATTGGAGAAATGAGTCTATGCTTCTTCTAGAAAAATCAGTTTGTCGCTGTTGTGTTCTGGAAACATAGTCTGTTATAAAATAATTGAAAACTCCAGTTTCTGTTGCAAGGGGCCCATTTTTAAATACAGTTGATTTGCCAGTGATGTACACAAGAGACTGAAGAACACTTGAAAGCAAAATCATTTTCCCAATTTGCAGAGAGTCCTGCCCTGATCTGAGAGGCCATTTGTTGTCAGGTGACTTTCAAGAACTTTTAAATCCATCCTTGACACTGCAAGCGAAAAATATGACTGCCCCAAGCACTCAGCCATAGCTTTATCAGCAAGTTGAAGACTGGGTTTTCATAGCAGAATTTCTTTCTCCCTGAGCAACTAATATATCTTTTGATGCCATCCACACAGATACATCCTGTGATGGCTTTGCCAAGACATCATCTCTGCTCAGGTGAATATTCATCAGGCTCCAATTTTCCTATGCCTGTCTGGTCTCAAACCACAGCAATTGCTTTTTATACCTGAAGTGGGTTTTCACAATGCTGCATGCGACCTGGAAGACTGACAGCTCTTTGCACAGTCAGCTCTTCCCTCTCCCATCCCATGGCTGCCAAGCATTTCAAATATCAATGAGCCTCCGTGACCAATTAGTGGAACAAGAAATAAAGAGAAGAAAGATCTGGTTTGCAGGTTAAAGAAGAGAGAAGAAAGGGCAACAAGTTAAAGCAGTGCAGATATATATTACTTTTTTTTTTCATTTCCACCATTGCCTCTATAATTTAACCTGATGCTCAACCTGACAGGGAGGAAAGGCAAGTGGGTTGTGTGGTTGAGGAAAAGAAGACTGAGAAGCAATTCTCTCTTTTCACAAGAGACCTGACGACCCATCCACACAGCACCAGAGAAGAGGTCCCATTATCCTGCTGCTTGCTAGTGGATTGCTTCCAGGCTCTGTCCTGGCTCTTGCTGCCTGGCATGTCTCCATTTACTTACTTTAACAATCTCATCATCCCAAGACTAGGATCACTTTCCCATCTTATTATTACAGGTCAATCCAGCCCACGAGCTCAGCTGTGTCAACCTCGCAGTTTCTTCTCAATGTCAGCACTTGTCAGGGAAATAGAATCTGCAGATTTTGGGGTGCTTACCACTGGAAAGAATCCTCCAGTAACCCAGGAAGATCTTTCATAGAAGTCTAAGAATGGTATGTAGGAGTGAGCCCACAGCAATTACTCTCCCTATGGCCAGGAAACAGTGGCAAAGTACTCAGACCAACAGAGGGAGAGTGTACCAAAGCCTCCTAAACCCCAGAATTTCCAGAAGATAACAAAAGAGATCTAATAACCTATTGCCTGCAATGGAAATCATATGCAGTGGGGGAGATCCTCAATAGCAATTCAACAGAGCTCCGTTGACCTCAGCGAAGCTTCTTAGATCTGGCCCTTCAATTTTATTTTTGATGTACACTTCTTACTATTTATAAAGGCAGCCTTACTTTAGCACTAGAAGTCTCTCCATCATACCTGGAATTCTGTGTTTGGTCTTGTCCTCACTATACAAAAAGATGTGAACAGGCTGCAGAGGTCCAGAGAAGGGCCACAAAGATAACCAAAGGACTGGGAAACATGCTATATGACGAAAGGCTGAGAGAATTGTGTTTGGCCAGCTTTCAGAATAGAAGGTTTAAGGGAGAGCTTAGCAGTACGTTCCAGTACTTTAAGGGTGGCTACAAAGAAGACGAAGACTACATTTTTACAAGGAGTCACGTGGAAAAGATGAGGGGTAATGGGTACAAGTTACTCCTGGGGAGATTTGGATTGAACGCAAAAAGAAATTTTTTTCATGATGAGAACAATCAGTTCAGCTGGACATGGTGCTAGGTCATCTTGTCTAGATCGTGCTTTTGCCAAGAAAGGTTGGACCAGATGATCCTTGAGATCCCTTCCAACCTGGTATTCTATGATTCTATGAAAAACCTATAAGGACAATTGCATTTTTTTTTTTTTCAGTGAGTCAGGTCACAGTGTTTCTGTGAATGTTCCCAGCTGTAGGCACATGTTTGACATGACTGAGATTATCCCCCGTTCAGAAGCTATCGAAAGGTGCACGTGGCCTGCAAGGAAGGAGGGATCATGTCCATGCAGCCCGGTGTAGAGCTAAGCATATGCATTCCCGTTCCCTATGTCTGCATGTGCTGCCCTGGCCCAACATAGCCCCACTAGGACCTACCTGATGCTCTCCTGAGTCCTCATACTTAACCTGCAAGTAGTGGAGGAACTTTGGCTTACTCAAGGAAGAAAATGCTAATTTTGCAGCAGCACTATTAGACTCTGCTGCAGAGTTGGTGCATGTTCTTCTGGCTTAGTAACTGAGTCAAAGTGTGACGAGAAATTCGTAGAAGAAAAACATCTATTCAGATCTGTCAAATACAAAATCATGGAGTCCCTGAACCCCAAACCAGAAGGCTGGTACAGTGTCCTGTGAGACACACTTTTCTTCTCCTGACAGTGCTCCCTGTTCAGCTCCTATCAGCCCCCATTAGAGACTAGAAAGTATCAATGGTCCTTTCCTACCCCAAGGCCCCTTCCTGCTCTCCTGCCTTTTCACACACAGGGGTGTCTCCCATATACCCTTCTTCCCAGCACTAAGACTTTTTGGCAAAATCTTCTGGTAAATCTGAAGGATAGGAAGACACATGAGGTTGGGGGTGATTGCCTGAGGCTATGCACTCTGCTGCAGTCTGACAAATCTCCGTGTGCGGTCAAGAGCAGGTGGCGAGTGGCCAAAACCTCAATAGTGTGGTTTCAGCACAGCCAGTGGGGAGTGAAGAACAATGGCTGAGGACATGCTGGAGTTGGAGCCAAAGTGAAGAGGTGGTTCTCCATCCTCACCAGCTGTGGAAAGTACTGCCTGGTACCTCCAGTGCCCTGGTAGGGAAAGGAAGAGAACAGGAACTCTGTTTTTGTCTCCTGGCAGTGATCTTCCTTGAAGACCTGCTTCTCCTCAGCTTTTTGGTTATGGTTCTTGGTCATGGTGGGGAAAATTGCTCCCAGGGACCAGAGAGCTGATCACCACTTCTCTGTGTCTCTATATGAGATGTGAGGTGAAAGTTCCACCTCTGGAGGTAAGAACATGGGAGAAGCAACCCAATGGGATCTTCATAGGAATGTGCTGCCTCCACAGTCACCATCAATGGACTTTCCTGCAGGGACTGGGGAGGGATTTTCCATTCCTATCTCTGAGATTTGCAAAATCATCAAGACCTCACTACAAGGGCAGAGCAGCCAAAACATCTGTCAGTCAAACATCCGTAAACGCAGCCCCCAATCTTGTCTCAGCTGCTGAGGAATAGAGGAAAAGGACTGACTACGAGATCCTATTAGGGGCACAGCTGACAGGGAGTAACTTGTCAACCCTGATAGTCTGGAAGTGCAATGGATCAGCTCAGGACACTTAAGGCCTTCAGAGCATGTAAAGCAGAGCACTGGCTGGCTCAGGTAGCTGCATAGCAGCAGTAGCATATGAGGAGGCAAGAGGTTAGGGATGCAGTTTCTGTCTTGAAAAAGTGATCTGCTTTAGTGACTCCATCTAGAAATATATGAGGTATTATGAATTGTCATTTATTTCCCAATGTACTTTGAATATAGTCCATGAAAAGAGCTTTGGAGTTTAGCAGAGGTTTAAAAGCATTTTATAATATGTGAAAATAAAGATAACTCTTTGGCATCTTGTCTCACATTCAGAGGAGATAGCCTCAACCTTGACTTTCTTTCCAACAGCACCTTCCTCTCTAATGGCACATTCTCATTGTTCACATTTCAAAACTGAAGTGCTTAGCAGCAGGTAGAGACCAGCAAGAGCAGCCGTTCAGCAAGGCAGCACTTCAATCCTAAGGAAAAAGCAGTAAACAAGCTCAAGGATTTGGGTAGAGAGAAAGAGACCAAATGGAAAAAAAAAATCTTTTAGTATAATTGAAAATAGGTTTACTGCTTTCTTCTCCTTGAAACTGGGTTATCACATTTCAGAAATAACATTTTCAGACCCATATTTCACAGCATTTTTTAGTCTCCTGGCTAGGAAATATGCCTCAAATTCCAGCTGAAGTCTTAGAGGCAATATATATCTCATGCTACAGGAGATACAAGTTAATTTTTCTTGTTCTCTGGTTCCTGAAACTCAGGTGTGTTAAATAGGAGAGAAAACAGTATTCCCAACTAAAACTGGATACCCCGTATCTGATTTTCAAAAGCTCCTCAGTCACTCAAAGGCTTAGCTCAAAACCTTGGCTTTAAAAATGTGAGTGGTTCCATTAACTTCAGAGCTTCATCAGTGACTTCTGTGTTTTGTTGGATTAAGACCTTCATGTGCTTTACTGTGCTTCAGACTTCGATACCACTACTCCTGAAAATCAGGCATTGCTCTCTTTTCAAGTGGAGACATGGGGAATCAGGATCTGTTCAGACCTGCTATGGAGGAACAGAATGTTCTCAAAGTCAGTGGTGCTACACAGATTCATCAGACTTTTCTCACTGTGGGTTGTTCAGCACATACACAATAATGAATTAAATTTTAGCTTCAAAAATACAATGTTCTTACAAAAAAAAAAAAAGAAAGATCTCAGAGTTTGAGGGAGTTTGTCTAGGCCTGCAGGGCTGCTGGGGTACAAGACTGTGGTGGGCACACCCTGTGGCTCCGCTGCATGTTCCCTGGGTGATGTGACCAGAGCTGGCTTGATGCTGGAGGGAGAGCGAGGCACAGAGAGTATGGCAACCTAGTCTGTCTCTGCTTAAAAATATGGAAAGGGATTGCCCTGGACTGGGTGCCTGACTTGCTGCCTGCCCCACAGGCTTCCTCTGCTATTATGGACAGAGCTGGGCAGGTCGAGCAAAGGAGGCAGCAGCTCATGCAGCAATTCCCACTGACAGCCCACATGCCTTGGAGCAGGAGCAAAGAACCCTGCCATATGGGTTCCCCTCCAGCGCCTGTCACAGCCTAACCCTTCCTCCTTACTCTGCCGAGAGGCCTGGCCTTCTAGTCCCTAGGAGGGGATGGTATGGATGCCACCAGAGATTGTGGGAAATGGGAAAAGCAGTGCCTTTCTTCATTCCCAGCTACCTGAGCACCTCATATTCCTTTCAGCATATCTTCACCGCACCCTTGAAACACCTTGGAAGGCCTTGAAAACATATATCTTTCCCTTTCTTGAAATCTCTCTGCCCACTCTTTGCCCCAAGCATCACCACCCAGAGCCCATTAATTCTCCCCTAGGTCTCCAGCTTCCCTTTCCACTATTACCAGTCTTTCATTTTTTTTTCATTTTAGTACTGGCATCAAACTACATTTTTCTTCTCCATGAAGAGCTGCAACTGATTCAGGTAAAATCTGCTATTTGTGCTGCCTGAGAAGAAATTCTTTGCAAATATTTTGATTTTCCTGATTTGCAACCCAACTCTGTGTTGAGTTTAGGGCTTGGAATAAAAATCTGACAGTGCTCAGTGCAGTCCTCAGTCAAAGGTCATTCCTACTCCTCACTGGAAAGTGAAAATTCAGTATAGCCTCCATGTGAACCTATAAACCACCACAAGCTTAGAGAGGAGCTTTATGGACTGTTCAATCCACCTGCCTGCTGAGATAGATAAACGTATAATTTTACAACACTTCCAAGCGGGGTGATGATCATCTGTTTGGCTTGCAAATCTCTTACACAGCTTCAGCAGTATCACAAAGTCCCAAAACGGTGAAAGCTGTTGCTGAAGGAATGGCTTTATGCCAGCTTGTACCATACGAGACAAGCTCTGTCCAGTATATAAAACAGCAATTATTAGTGCAGGGTGCACTGTACATCTGACAAACTGAGCTGTGGCATAATCAATAAACTTAATTACCTATCACAGCCTGCCCACATAGTACATAATTTTAATTCAATTATAACTCCAAAAAAATTATATGTAGCAGAGCAGATATATTTATCACTGTGTTATAAATCAGCTGTGCATATCAAGGCTGACACTTAAAAATGAAGATGTTTATAATTTCTGGAGCCCAAGAAGCCCACATAAAAAAGCACATTCTATTTTTCTCAAAATAACTAAAAATGATCTGTCAATGATGGAGTATTCTCTGCCCAGAAAATGAGTCCAGAACCACTGTAATTGGCACATTGCCTCCCCAGAACCCTGAGCATAAAAATCAACCTGCTTGCATACACATGGCAATGGGAGGAATCACGGAGTCATCTCCAATGAAGGGGCTAACAAACTCCCCCTGCCTCCTCTGCCCCGTCCTCCAGGAAGCAGCAAGTCAGGAAGATGCCTCTGAACTCAATGGGGCTAGAAACAGTCCCTGGCCTTCCTAGTACAGTATTAAAAAACAGAAACCTTGGTCACAGCTATCTCAAGTGCAAAAACTTTCCGTGCGTGTCCTCATCTGAGAGTTTCTGGTTTTCATCTTTAGTGATCTCATTCATTTGCTACATCTGCCCCTGCAGGTAAGCAAGTTTCAACAACTGCCCAACTTTTTTATGTTCCCGTAGCCTTTTACAGTGAGGTGTGATTTAGGCAGTCCCTTCTCTTTTCTCTCCCTGTCTTTTTCTCATGAGCATCGGGAATAGCTTTTCCCATCTCCTGCATGACTTGGGATGTGGGCGAGAGGGTGGGTTAGGTGCTCTTGCTCTAAATATGTCTTTCCTATGATGAATACACTGGGATGTTACACCCTGAGGAATTAAAAATGACAGGGAGCATAAAGCTAGTAGCAGAAAAATTAATCAGGAACAACAGCCAGGGGTTTCATCACACAACTTAAAACCAATGGGCCATCCTCGTCACCGAGGCAAGTCCTTTGCTATTGTAGGCACTATGTCCCATAATCATATTCACAAATGTATTCATGGCCTGTTCATACTCTTTTGTTCTTCTGCAAGTGCTGTCCTTCAGCATAACAGCTGTTTTCCTTCCCTGGTGTCTACCCCCAATATGTTTATAGGCAGCAATCAGATCCTTTGTTTTGCCAGCTTTAACAAGGCGGGCTCCTCCTCCTCCTTCTTCTAAGTGAAGCTGCCTGTTCCCTGTAGTACGTCCCTGGGTCTGTTTTGGTTGATTTTGTCTTTTGTGGATGTGGGATATCAGGTTGGCGTGGATGGATTGGGGTGTTACTGGTGCCTTCTACACCAGCATGAATCTTTCCCTTTCTCTTGTGCAAAATACCTGGCCTCTGAATTTCTTTGGCTGTATTTTACAACAGTACTAGGTGGTTACAATCACTGTTAAGTCAGATTTGACAGAAATTAGCCCATGCTATGTCTCCATACACTTTCCAACCCAATCCCTGACTAGACTCTTCCAGAGGCTGTTCGTCTGAAACATAATCTTGCAAAGATGGGCCCATGCCCAAATTAGAAATGTCACCTTGCTCATTTCCTCACTCTTAGGCAAAGTTTATTTTAAAATCCATTTGGGGTCTCTAGTCTGGAATTGAATCTCATTTGCTGGTCTCAATTGTGTCTGTCTAGTGCCAGTGACTGTAATGTTGGACGTGCAGGAGCCTGCAGCCATCCTGGATAGAGCCATGGCCACCCCACAGTGGGGGAATCCAGCAGGGCCTCTCCAACCCACATTGTCTTTTGTTTCTAGCATCTTAAACCAAAGCTATTCTTTGTCCGTGCCCTACTCCCACAGGCTTGCTAAGGCTCACGCAACCCTGTTCCTCTGTCTGTCTCTATGGAGAAGTGCCTTTCCTGGATAGGACAGCTATATCTTGTTTTTTCCTGCTCCCATTCCTGACTTGGCTGTAGGAAGAGGGGAATCCAAGAAGCCGTTTCAGCTTGGAAGCCTCTGGGTAGGACTTCTGAGGAACTTGGTCCAACATGCCAGGATCTGGGACAGCCAAAGGGCCCCTGAATAAATGAAGCTGAGAAAGGTTTGTTCCCTACAATCTCTACCTCTTCAGGACAGATGTGCCAAACACCTGGCCCGTTGGCTCACTGTGTCAGGACACTTTATGCGCCTTTACAAATTGACCTTATCTTCATCAAGGAAGAAGTCTGTACTCCTGCTGTATCAGCTGTGGCTGAGGCTATCAATCAAGACAGTTTGTAGAATTAAAACAAGCCACTAGGGCAAGATATAATTTTCTCCTTTCCCATCCTGTTAATGTTGACACGTGGTGGGAGCTCTACTGTGTTTATCACTGAGGTAAAACAAATAAAGGAACAAAGTCTTCGATATTTCCTTTGTGCTTTTCAAAAAAGCATATTGACCAAACAACTTTTATGCAACATTTTTTTTTTCTGATCTCTAATAAAAATAAAGAATAAAAGCTACAGATTGTCTTGGCTTTGCTAGGGTTTTACTTTGTCAGTACTGAACATAATGGCTGATACAAGCAAACAACACTACCTTTCTCTCCTTTACAAATCCTTTGCTTCTGCAGAATCTGAACTGTCATATAAAAAAAAAAAAAAGAAAAGGGAAGAATTCATAGGGGTTTTTTTATCACCAATGAACACCCAAATGTGAGTAGAGTGTAGCTGATGCTGTGTAGGCTTCCTGCTGCTCCTGGCAGCCTAAAACAATGGCTTGGAAATGTGTGAAATCTGCTGCCCTTACTAATGCACCAGCAGCACAAGCACGAATACTCAGTGATAACCCCAAGGCATTATAATTCCACATTATCAGGAGGGGTGTGAACTGGAGAGGAGCCAGAGGCCTATGGTGAGCAAGGAGGGAGTCCTTGCAGGGAAGGGAAACCAAAGGGAAGAAAGAGAGCAGGGTAGGTGTCTGATAGATTGGCGTTGTCACCTCTTCTCTTACTCAACTCTCGTGGGGGCTGTCCATCTGGAGGGGTTCTCCTGTCTGGTTATACAGGGTCACTGGAGGGGACCTGATGCTAATGATCAGTTATTTTGTGGTTGTCTTGTTACTCTGTCTGTCCCAGCTCCCCCATTCCTCTGACACCAGCAGGACATGGCTGGAACTCCAAGACTGGGACAAAGATTGATATTTACAGAATATCTCACAGACAAGGGCCAAAGATCTTCTGAATGTTCACCTGGTGGCTCAGAATCAGGAGCTTCTCTATTCTTTGCTACCCAGGACCAATATGCTGGTTGCAAACTAAGATCAGGATATAGTTGTGGTCCTTTTTAGATACTCTTGGAGACAAAAGAAGTAAAGATGAAACAGACAGGAAAACCCAGAGGGGGCTTCTACATTGCTATTTCTTTCATTTGTTCATCTTACACCTGGGGCAGGTAGCAAAAGAAGAGACAAAAACTCGGGGCAGATCTCACTGGTGACAGATGAAGTATGTGTGAGGAAGTCCTTCTCTGTACCGCATACTACTCCAAGAGAGGTACAAGGAAAGGATACTAAAGGTGCAAGGGGAAATTTGAGGAGTCGGTAGGAATTGGAGGAATGTCGGAAAATGGGATGTGATTACTGCTGTGTTTGGAAAGATTTTGTGCTTGGACAATGGCAGGAAGACTTTTAAATAGAGTGAGATAAACTAGTAGAAAGAGGATAAGAGAAGGGGTGTGGATCAAGGTGAAGATCTGGGAAACGCATTTTGGCAGAAGGATTTTGGATGGCAGGTTATAAGGCAGAGAGGCTGGAGAATGTGAGAGACAGTGGTGTGAAGCCTGGGATGGCTTATCTGAGATGCTATAGAGCCAGAGGTGGCTGGAGGTGTCTCTCAGCTGACTTTGGACAGTAAGACTCGAAATCTGACCAATTACAGAAAAATAAGTATGTTGGATGTGTGATGGGGAGGGAAGTGTCAGATCTATCCACAGGCTAATAGTCTGGTAGCAGATGAAGTGGCTGGGAGACATTAACCAGATTTAAAAGAAATAATATGAAGAGACTTCTGCAAATAAAACTAACGTGACACTTCTACTCTCAGATGCAAGGATATATTTATGGTGATTACGGTGGATGAGCAATGAATGTTCAGTTTTTATATTTTCTCTCCTGACATCTATTCTGATTTGCAAATGATAGGCCAGCACTCTACTGATTACAGGATTATGTGACTAACTTCCAGCAGAAAAAAAGAAATCTGTCTTTTTTTTATTCTGCTTGAGATGGAAGCGAAGTCATCAGCGCTGAAGATTTGGCATCAGGGCCCCAGTTTATTTTCAGCTGAATATTGAGAATTCTGGGCAAACTCAGCATAGTCCATCACATTCGGATCTTTCCATGTGAGACTTTGTAAGACTCATGGCACTGATGGAATAGAGGAGAATGCGGGAATTATTAATGCCAGCAGTATTATGTAGTGCTTTGTGCCTACCTTCCGGGAATAATAGGAAACATTGCTGACACACAGTATAGTTTTATTTATTTTCCACTACTCAATCTGTTTCCGAATTGCATGAATCCTGCTTACTAAGGCTGAGATGCAAGGCAGGATGATCTAGGGAGTGAAGGGGGAGGAATCTGCCTCTGTGCAGATATTCTGCCTCATTAGGATGTCCTGTGTGAGTCCTCATCCCAAGCAGGACTAGCATCTGCTGCTTCATTTAATATTTTTGCATCCTGTTCCAAAGGACATGCAACATCTGGAAACCCTCTGGAGGTCCTGAGGACAGCGTTATCCCTGCCTCTGACTGTGCATGGCCATTACCAGTCACCTAGCTTTTCTTTTGTTTTTCCACAAAAATACTCTTAATAACAGTTTGGACATCACAGCTGTGCTGTTGGGCTAAGCTCAACGATATTGGGAATATACACTGCAAGCATATAACGAAAACAATTCCTGAGTGTGCCATGGGTCTGTGTAGTATGGTTAGGGTTGGACGCAAGACTACAGTGTCAGACTTTTATCCAGAAAAGTCCCTGATTCTGGGTAACACGTATAGCGCCAAGATCGTGGGCTGAAGGAACTGGGGACAAATTCCTCATGAGGAAATATAAGGCAGGAGTTGGGGGGGCAGAGCAGAAGGGGGAGCTATCAGCCTTCCCAGTCCTTCTGATAAATCGTGCCGAATATTCAGCTCCTTCACAAGCCCAGTGTGGTGATCAGGGTTCGTGCAGGTCTGGAAGAACTAAATGTTCCAGGTAAGTGCTATTATTAGGTGTCCTGCAAGCAGAGGAGGAGAACAAGCAGGCAGCAAGCTTTGTAACCTATGGATACTGAATTTGAAAAGTCAGGAAGGACAAAAATGAGAAGGACTGGGAAAAGGAGATGCTCTCTCTGCAGACACAGAAGCTGCCCTGACAAAGACTTGCATATAAAGTGGGGAGAGAGGGTAAGAGCAAGGTTTGAGCTTCAGCTTAGGTGGTCTGACTTTTGGATTTGTGGAATGCAGCCTTGCAGAAAGAGGAGCCTTGGGATGCCACAGATCTGGCTCTTTTCCACGTGGGATAAGAGTTGCACCTAGGAAATCAGAAAAGGTGTATGGGCAGCAGTGAACAAGTAGTCATTATTCACTCTTCTTTGTAATACGGGGTGGCATTTCTCCTGAAACAAGCAGACAGTGGATCTAACACCCACTGTGCGTGTGTGTTTTCTCACCCAGCACATCGCTAACAAGGAAATTCCTGGCCACAGGAAATGGTGGGGGCCAAGCGTGTTAATGGGCTTTAAACCAGATTGAACACAGTCAGAAGCATTAGACCCTTCAGTGAGTATTAAATGTGATGATTCAGGTATGATGTAGTGTGGAAGCTGATGAACCACGGTTTCCTGAAGCCTGAAAACCTCAGTCCATGGAGAGACTCCTCTATGTGTGCCCTGATCTTTTGCAGGATGAGCCCCAGTCTTTGTTCCAGGAGCACAACAGATCCAGAACAGGTGAGGATGGTGAGGTGGAGTTAGTGATGCTGCTGAGGACCCCCTCTTTTGGGGACCATTGCTCCCGTGTGCTTTGAAGTGGCTACTCTGGTGATCTACGCTCACATTGGAGGTTGGTAGAGCTGGACCTAATCCAGGGCCACCTCCTTCCACACTGCCCATCCACCCTCAGTCTGCATGTGCCACTCCTGAGAAACTGGTCTCTAGTAGGACAATCTGGGGAATTGAGAGTGAGTTACTTCCCTACCTCAAAGAGAGCTTGGAAAAAATAAGACCAAGTGAAGGATTCAGTCATCCTCTGCCTAAGGTCTGCCCTCCTCTGAAGTAGCAAGATAATTCTAAGCTTGGTCATTACTTTGGAACTAAGTTTGGTCCTGGGTGGCCCCTACATATTCTCTAGACCTTCACCCTTGTCTCCTGAGCTGACTGGCAGAGAACATAGCTCCTGCATAACCCACTGGTTAATCCAGAGGTATAATTTGACCCTGGCGAGTGTGCCTCAAATGGGGATATCCCAAAAGGACCTGGAGAAATTAAAGAAACAATCCCCTCCCCCCAGCAACCCTTACAGCTGCTGCTGCCTGCTCAGCTGCTGCCCAAGCAGCAGGCAGCAACGCTTGCAGGAGCTGGGGAGAGGGAGGGGGACCTCTTCCAGTCCCTAGCTCCAAGAATGGCTCATATGGCCCAGGAGTGCAGAATCCAGCGTGCAGTGCTGCTGCGGCTTGCGTGTAAAAACAGGACAGGGAGGCAGAGGTACGAGGCTCCCCCGTGGCTTATGAGCTTGCCTGCCAGCCTGAAAGCACCACTGGCCACCTGGCTGGTGTTGATGGCAGGGAGACTGGCTTTGTCGCCTCCTCGAGCTGGGCTCAGGGAAGTACCCCAAAGAGCTGCTGCAGGAGCACAGAACAAAGCAGAAAATCCCTTCCTGTCTTTAAACGGAAAGTGCAATGCTCCGCAAAGAGCCAAGCCAGAGTCCCTGCACTGGAGAGCAGAGATTCACATCTTCTTCCTGCTCTCAGGAAGCTTCCCTGGGGACTGACTAAGCCTAATGGCAGAGAGCAATAATTACTACTGCTTAATTAGGACTGTTTTAGGATAAATTCTATTTAATGAGGATCCATTTCACATGTAGCAGGTAATCAAAGGATGCTCTAACAGGAAAAAAGGTGTGAGATTCTGAACGCGTCTTTCTGAAGGGACAGTGTGAAACAAAGATGAAAGTGTATATTTTGCTGAGTGTTTCTGACAGTACCTGGAAGGGTGAAAAATGCAACCCACATCACTGTACCTTCTCCAAGATGGTGACCTCTGTGTGTGTGTGCACGTACATGTGTGCAGCCACATCAGAGAGCTGCAGCCGAGCTCTGCAGGAGACCTCACGCCTCACTTGGCATGGAGTGGCAAAAGGCAGCACAGTGACCAGAGAAACCTGCAGCCCATCATTTGCATACTCCAGGGATTACTGTGTGAATCAGAGAGGGAAGAAATAAATGTGAATTAAGGGATTATCTCACTATACAGAACAAATAGAGGAAAAAAGGTAAATCATTTCCAGTTTCATTTTCCTTAATACTTCATTGACCGTTGTGCCTCCCCGCGTTCTTTTTTTTTGTATTTTCTCCCCAGTACAGGGTGTGCTAGCAGGCAAGCAACGCTCTGACTTTGGGGGAGAAAGGCAAGCTAGCTTTGGGACGGGCCTCCAAGCCTTATATGCGCAGTACGGCGTCTCTGAAGAAAAAAATGCTCTTCCTTATCAACACCAACAGTGATAGCTACTGATAGAGGAAGGGAAAACTTCAGAGAAGGCAGTGAATTAAATGGTATGTAAATAAAAGTGACATATTCATATTGCACTTGCCTTTGGAGACCCCTCCTCTTCTCCTGTCACCATCCTCCTGAGCCTTCCAAATCTCCAGAGACAACATTTTAAAACCACAAAAATAGACATGTGGGAATGAGGAGTGGCTCAAATAATTTCAGTTCCTCTCAGCAGACACTCCTCAGCAATCCCAGAGGCTTCCACCCCCAGCAGCAAGTATCTCTGGAGCGCAGCTCCTACCAGCTGTCCTAGGCATTTGTAGCTGAGGGAGATGATGACCAAGACGACCAAGACCTCTGGAAGTGGATGTTTCTCTCTGTCAACACAATGAGGGAATAAGAATGATCAGTTTAGATTAGACATCCAGAGAGAGATTCATCTTGCCAAACTTAAAAAGCCTGTAGTGTAAAGATAACAGTCTGGACTCTCTTTATAGTTGCTGGAAAAAAAGTCACTTCTACATGTGATCTCTTTTAGACATTTTTTAGGATGAGATGTGCTTACGCATCAGAAGTGCCTGTTTCTCTTCATTGCCTATAAAGGAGTGAGTATGACTAGCTCAGCTGTTGACGTGTGCACTGTAGGAATCTAAATTTGGGCAGATGAATCCCATTTCCAACTTTCAGACTGCTGAAGTTAGGTAACATGAATTCTTCTGTGGGCATGTGCTAAATATTTGAATAGATGCTATTTTTTAATTCTCCCTCTCCTTGCAAGACAACCACATCAGTAGGGTTATCTGTGGGAAGAGGAAACAGTGTGTGTCATTAAAACCAGAAGATATCCAAGTTCCATACTTTTTTATGACACAGATTATCATGCGAGCTACAGCAGATTCCTTAATCCTTCTAGCTTTTTAAGCTTTACTGCTGTTTGATTTTCAAATGTTAGCTTACAATTTAATTCCTGAACAGGCAGACAGTACTTTTTAGCACTTCACTGTTCTGTTTTATTTCCTTATAACGTTTTTATGTGAACATATAATTTTGTGTCCAGATTCATTACGTTTTGAGTGTTTTGGTTTTCCCTTCCTCTTCTGGGAACTGCTATACATTTCTTTCATAAATCTGAACTCCTGAGCCTGAAGAATGGCACTAGTCTTTAATACCAGAGCAGCCCTCCTCCACATTTGCTAGTTGTGGGAAGAGTATTTCGTATTTTCTCTTCCTTTTAATTTCCTTATTTTCCTTGAGTCTTCAGTTCTTTGCTGATGTGTAGGGCAGTATGTTCTGTTCCAGAAGAAGACTTGGGAACAAATGCCTGCCAGAGAAAAGGCTTTAATCTATTGTGTGCGTGTGTCATTGTGCTACTGAGGAGCTTGACACCTATTTCTGCTTGGCTCACTGTTTCTTCTAGGAAAGATTCTTTCAGTTTGGAGACTTAGGAGACAACTATTGCTTTCAAAGATACAAATACTTGTATAGCAAAGATGTGTCAAGGGATTTCTTCTTAGTGATAAACATTGATTAAAAAAAATGACAGATGAGGCTTAAAATCCACCAGAAAAGACGCTGTGCAGGGAGGCTTGTCACCATATTCAGATCATTCTGCCTAAGAGTCTATAAATTTTAAACAGAGGCAAACATCATTGCAAGCACCAGCAGGCTGTTCGCCACCTCCGAACAAAGGAGCAGGAATGCACTAACGGTTCCCTGAGGAGCTCACAACTTATGGTGCAGCCTGAAGAGTGGTGGTGGCTGCAGCGTGGCTGGGGTAAAACAGGGAGGGAGAGCACTGGGGGTATCTTGCCAAGGTCACAGCTGAATGGCAAGAGAGCAGCTGAAAAGCTCATTACATCCTTTGAAATGAACAGGAGTATTTTTCTAAAGAATGCACACAAAAAAGCCACAAATGTGGAGAAAGTGTAGAACATGCACCCACAAAGACTAAATTTAAAAGATGTGCTTAGCAGGGAACACATGCATAGCATATGGATGCAGCTGACGGAAGAGCTGTTGGACTCCATTCAAGATACCACTCACATAGCAGATGAACCGTCATAAATTTAAGCTACACATGTCACATCCTTAGTGCTAAGGTTCCCTTTAGTCATGTGTGAACGGAGCTTCGTTGTTGGATCCTGGCTAACTTAGTTGCTCCTGAGCGCATAAACGTGACGAGCAGCACACATAACAGAGAGATCCTCAGCTGTTCACTACCTTTCGTGAGTTTTCAGCCTGTCGACTTTTTCCTGCCTCTACCTTGGCGTTTGTTTGTCCCAGCACTCATTGCCTAATAATGGGTGACGCTTACTGTCCTCCAGCTCCTCAGCTGCTCGCTGACTGACAGGCCAACTTCTTTAACATTTGCTTTGATACATTTTCTCGCCTTAAATTAAGCTCCTTGAGCTGATTAAAAGCCTTCCGAGATTGTATCATTGCCAAGCCCTCTACGCACAAGCACACACACACAAAGACAGCCGTTCTGAAAAGGAAGACAAATAATAAAACCTATTCTGCATCTCTCAAATTAGGATGCTAGTAGCTAAGTCTCTGTCCTCCAGCAAATCTTCTCTATTACTGTAGCCAAGCCACATCTCTGATGGATATATAAGAATGCCAGGTTATTATTCTTCGGTGATTACTTTCCACTATCAAAGACTTTTAATCCAAAATACAATATACTGACAAAACTAGTAGAACAGATAAACATTTAGAGACTAAAAATCAGACCTTCTTCCACTTCCATGCAGCACTGGAGTTGCAAGAAATTCCTCGCAGCTGTTCACAAGGAATAAAAGTTTAAGATTTGCACTACCCTTTTGGAACCTAATTTTATAAATAGCTGCCGACAGTCCATTAATTTGAATTCAAGATGCCCTCTGAGTTAGACTAGTGCTAAAGAAAGCGTTAGTTTCCATTCCAAAATGTGCTTTATCACACATTCCTGCTGCCCCTTTTACATATCTGCTTGACTCAAGGCAGCAGCAGCGTGGTATTTAAGCGCCAATTACATTTTGGTAATCCACACAGTATTTTAACAGGGAGAGGAAGACTGAATGATCTTAAACCTTGTTAGGATAAGAAAAAACCCCACAGATTAAGCATTCACTGGAAGGATTTTTAGGGAAGTCTTGCATATTTCTTGGCAGTGAAGCTTTTTAACATCATGCCTAAACCATTTTGTAGATGGACTGGAACTAAAAAACTGGATTCAAGTTTTCCAGATTTTCAGGTTTCTTTTTCTCTAATGGGTCTAAATGAAATGAAAATTCAAATACATTCTCCCTTTCCTTAAAGTTAGGTTTGAAGGAGAATTTGTCACTAGTGAATCTATATTGTGGTAGCAGCTGTTGATACCACTCTGAGATGGCAGTTTCTTTCAGATTTGGGGCTGTATGGTAGAAACACAGATGTGGAGGCAGTCATATGATTTGGGGCTGTATGGTAGAAACACAGATGCAGAGGCATCTGTGATATGTTTTAGAGCATAACCTGCTGTTTGATGACGCTGTAGCTAGTGCAGGATTTGGAGGGTTTTTTTTTGGTGTCAGGTTTTGTTGTTGATATTACTGTTATTAACTTGTGGCAAAGAGATAATGAAGAGAAATGGCATGAATGTGAATGTCAGCTGGAATGGGAAGCACAGGAAAGAAAAATTATTACTGAGCCAACTAAGAACAGCAGTGTTTGGGTGGTGGGGTTTTTTTTGAAGATATTATGCAGAGGTGAATATTAGTACTTCTGTGAATGTGGAGATCTTCCCCAAATTTTAAACACATTATGGGAAGAAGATGCACCTTCTGGGTAGAAAGGTAGACTGATGGGCAGAATAGTCTGGAACCATTCCACAAGAAATGACATGGTCAGTGTCATAATTTATTTATCTAAATAGAAATTGTGAAACTAAGAAATGAAAAACTCTAAATGCAGAGGTGATAAATTTTGACTTAACCGTGGAGTGTACTTGAAGAACAGTGGGTTGTGGCCGGAGAGAAATCTGATAAATGACCTGAACAGTTAATATTTTAAATTAACTTCAGGGAGCTAAAATTGCTAAAATGAAAGCCAACAAGAAAGGAAGTGTTGATGGTGAAAGAAATCAAGCTTCTGGACTAGTAATATGCAGATGAAAAGGCCAAAATCTAGAGGTGGTGTAGGAGGACTGAGTCAAAGGTAACATATCAGTGATATTGGAGAAAGATGGGAAGAAGACAGAGTTTCATGTAGAGGAAAAACAAACATCAGTTTAGCCATCCTGAGTTAAAGATTACAGCTATGTGATAAAGTCAGAAAGAAAATTAAAAGTGTTTTTCATCAGAGATCTGGATTTGCAAAGCACATCTGAAATTTCTCAATCCAATATAGCTAAAGAGGTTCAAGATTTGAGACTGTAGAAGACAGACCAGAAGGTCACTTCCTTTTTGGACCCTTGTAAACCACCAGGAGTACAAGGGGACCACAACAAAGCAAAGGAATGCTGAGAATCAGTAAAGAATATGTCACAACACCCTCAAAGTGAACAGGACTTCAGGAGCATAATGGCAGCAAAGTTTGAAAAGCAAGGGGGCAGAAGATGTAGTAAGATGATGAGGTATTGTATTGGTCCGTATCTAGCTGGGCGCAGAGCTTTTTCTTGCATCATATGTATAGAAACTCTGCACCTCAATGATTTTTACTTACTTTAAATTAAACTGACCAAGAAGTGCCTCTATAAGATAGATGTTTCCATCTATCTGGAACTTTAGTCTTGTGAGCCCTTAAAAAGAAGAAAACATCTTGTATTAAATTTTCTAAGCAGCCAAAATGCTCATCATTTTTCCCCTTGTAGTTTAAATTTAAATTTATGTTTCTAAATTTACATATTCAAAAACTTAATCTGACACCTGTTTGGAATTTGGATGTCTCTTTTATCACGTGTCATTTAATGCAGCTACTTCTCGTATTGAGGCAT
Source organism: Baryphthengus martii (assembly GCA_013396935.1). NCBI lineage: Eukaryota > Metazoa > Chordata > Aves > Coraciiformes > Momotidae > Baryphthengus > Baryphthengus martii. Next base: position 10,554 of record VWZK01005434.1, on the reverse strand, counting down.
CACCCCTGCAGCTACTGGATGTCAAAGGACAAAAAAAATAAATTGCTTGAAAGAAAATTGAAGTCACATTTCTATTCTGCATTTGAGCTGCTGACATTTTCTGGATAACACCAAGAGATGTCAGAATACTGGCTGTTAAAGCAGTCTATGTTTGAAGCCTATTAAGTTGAATTCTGAGAGTGAAGGAAATGTGAAGACTTCTGGAGGTACTGACATATACTGTTACGTGCTTTATTTCAATTTTACAGGGGAAAAAAAGGGGTTTTTCTTACTTTTTTTTTGGCCAAGAGTTCCTCTTAAAATGTAGCAGGGCACCAAGAGCCTACAATTTCACTCTAATTCCTCTGTGTATTCAAAGCCTCCACAATACAGCTCCTGCCCTTCTGATGAGGAAGGGCTGAGAGGAACTCCCATCAGAGCCTCTTACTCTCTCATTAGTCCAGAGACCACATTCCCATGGTCAGACCCTTGCTCCAGCCCCTCTCTCCCATGCATGAAAAGAGGTGTTTCAGCATAGACCTTTGCCCATTCACTGCACAAGGCAATGAGCCTGAGATACGCTAAGAAAAAGCATGAAGTGAAGAGACCATGACTGCAACCAGCCACTGCTTCCAGAGCTGAACTGCTTTTCTACAAAGCTGGTACATCATGCTCTGCCACACTCACAGCCTTGGAAAGGATGCCTAGGGTTAGGTAGTGTGAATAGCGCTGAGCAGGGTACATGTGGTTAGGGAAGGGGTGCATAGGGTTGGGCAGAACTGAGCCTGGATTGACAGGCCCAGACGAACTCCTTCCAGACCTAGCTGGGATCTCTCTGCCAACCTGCTAATCTTGATCTTAGGTTAACAAACAGCTGGTGGCATTTAATCAGAAGCAACATTCATGTATACCTCCACACCAATGAGTCTCCTGAACTGTGTTGTGTTGGATAATGCAGGTCTATCATTTGCTTTCTTCAGTTGCTCTCAGAGCAACTTTTGTGTCTGCCAGTTTATAGATTGTCTTAAATATTGTTTCTGACTTCAAAGATAAGTGGATGTATTTAAAAGCATTTGAACATCCATCACATCTAAGCAAGAAATATTACAGAACTTCTCCTCCTGCATAGTAGTTGGCCAGAGGTTTTCCACTGAAGCTCCTGCCTCAGCCTTCACTGCCTTTAGCATTGATGTTCCTCATTTCCCTGCATATGCCTGCTCCAGTGGCATGACCATTCTTCAACAGTGCTGCTCTTGACTGCCTCAAAGGCAGTAAGAGCATGTATTAGGCTGCCTGGGGCTGCCACAGGACCACATAAGAGTCATTGCCAAGTTATTAGAAACTTATAGGAAGCAATCTGAGCAAGCAAAGCTTCATCAAGCAATGCACGTGTTGGTCTGGAAGGCTGAATCCAAGCAGAAAAAGCCCGGGCAGCTGAAATGGTTTGTATATGCCCACATTACTACCATGTGACCTAATTTGCAGCTAGTTTTACCAAATTTACCTTTCCAATGATGCTTTTCAGGAGCTAATCCAACATTTCCTCGGTTTGGATCTTTGTGTTATAACTTGTAGGGATGAAGGGTGCAAGTGGGTTGCGTAGTTGATAACTTCTGTCTTTACCGGTACTTTACTCAGGCCCTGGGAAGATGTGAGAGCATTATAAATGGCTCAAGATTTACTGCAATAGCTTTAGGACCCTGATTAGCTAAGCCATCATCAAGAAAAAATTCAGTGAAACATGTGCTACTTCAGGGGAAAACAAAAGAGGCTGAATGCTTTTCACCTTCAGCAGTAATGTTTGACTCTTCCCAAGAGCCAGCAATTACCAGTTTTGTACTGGTGAGCTAGTCAGGAAAATGACAGGCCTCGTTCTCCTCTCAGATGGGAATCATGCAGGAGACAGTCCACCAAATTCGGTTCACCTAAGAGGTAACAAATGTAATGCAAATGAATGAGGCCCACAGAATTTTAAGATTTTATCTCTTTTCTTAATTTGAGGGAAAAGCACCAATAGATATTGCAGAGGATATAAGAAAAAATATGTAAACATCCCAACCAGTACCGAAGGCCCTCCAGAAGGAAAAAGTATTGCTCAGAAAAATGTGATGATATTCCAGAGGACAAAAGAATGAAATAAACTCCTGAATTACCTTCAGCCGTGCATTCAGGAACATAATTACATTATTTTGCTCCATTCTTTCTAATCAGATTAATAAATATATGCACCAGGAAACATCAATATTCTGTATATGTGAGAGCTGATTTTATTCAGCATTTTAAAAATCCTTAAGCCTGCTGTTTATTTCGATTATCTATCTTTTTGCAAAGAGAATGCAGGCACCCAGAGATCAGAAAAAGACCAGAGTCCAGCTCTCCTCAAGGCTATTTTTTTTTCTCCTTAATCCTCAGGGACTTGATTGAATTTTTCTCTGTTCATTATTATTTTATATTTCTTCTCCACATTCTATTTATTTATTTTCATTTATAAATTCTACCACCATGCTAAGGGCAACTGTCCTCTCTGAATCATTCCTCTTGTGCCTGTGACATTTGTGCAAACCTCATGTCTGCTTTTTGCATTTCAGCCCTCGGTCCCAAACTACTTTAGGCCTCTGTATTGTTTAATTTTTTCCTCACTTGGCCAAGTTGCCTGAAAGCAACTGCATAATATTCTATTTGACATTAAGCCTCACATATACTTTACAGTCTCCAAGTTCTCTGGGGCAATAGCTGTCTTTTAAAATTATGTATAATGGGGCCAGCATAATGGGGCCTCAGGCCCCGAGATGGCTCCCTCAGGCACTGCCACAATGCAGCATAAATTTCTAACAGCCGAGGAGATGAACCACCAGAAGTGCTGAATTCTCTATCCCTCAGTAGCTTTGCGTCCCTGCTGGAACACATGCTGCAGCTAAACATGCGTTCAATGCAGGGGTAAGTGATGACATTTAAGGGCTCATGGAGGTCAAAAGAGATGATCCAATGGTCCCTCCCAGCCTTCGATCCATGAATCTATGAATACAGAAAACAGCAATTAAAAAGCAGCTCTGTGAAAAAGGTCTCCACAGCCACTGCTGCAGGGACAGTGAGAGTTTTGTTGGAAGACTTCTTCAGGAGTGAGGCTGTGGAGTAACTCCGCTTTCTATGAACAGGCATCACCTCAGTGGGAGAAAACATCTGCCTGGGGTGGCAGAAAGAGGTATCTTTAGAACAGCGTCATCTGGAGGTATGATGATTCTATTGTGGATTCCAAAGTGGTCCCACAAATAAATGAATCAAATTCTCCATGTGTAATTTTTAGGAGTGAGCAACCAGGAATGCTGAATTACACGGACGAATTTTGAATCATCCACTGACTGGTTGTTGACCCTCCTTCAAATTCCTACCAGTTTTTAAGTTGTTCATTTCTGCTGGCTCTGGGTTCGCAGTAAAACTCAAAATAAACTGCAGCTAAAACCAAACAAAAAAACAAATGAAAAAACCCACATTATTTGCAGGTGTGGTTCAGGCAAGATAAGGACTAGGAATCCCCGATTGTACAAATATGGAAAGCTTGCTAAACGAGGCAGAGAATATGCAATATCCCCAGACACTTAGCAGCAGGTCTTTGAGGCAGAGCTGAACCTCACCTCATTTGAGCCCAGAAGGAGATTCCCTGTGGAGAAGAGGTGGGAGTCAATACGTGCCCGGCTGTTAACTTTATGCCCTTGCTGTACCTTCGCAGACTACTGCCAAAAGACAGTGGATCATTTATGATCATGGGAAAAAAAAGCTGCCTTTTTCAACCAGCCTATTTACTTAAGCAGCAGGAATCAGCAGTAATTGGCAACGAGTGCAAAAAATAAACTTCCAGAAACCTTGCCCTCCCACCAAATCCCTTCCCAAACATGTATTGTTTTGCAAGCAGATAATATTTCTAGTAATGAAGCAACAAAGCAAATACAGTTCAGTGCTCTGTAAACATGAATGCACACACACCAATACCTGAGCCTTGGGATAAAATTCTTCGGAAAAGCACCGTGTCAGATGCTTCACAGTGATGGATTACCTGCCAATAAGAAATCATGACTTTTCAGAAATTGTTTTATAGTGCAAAATGATTGGAAATCACAGTTATAACTTTCCAACACAAATTATGTTCAGATCATGCTCAGGTCAAAGATGCAACAGGGAAGGCTAGAAATGTGAGGCTCCTAGCTGATGGGTCTTGGCTTTGACTCAGTTCCCAAAATGATGCAGCAACAATTCTTCTTCATTTACCATTCATGTCTGCACTATTTTGGCACAGAAATATCCCTAGTTCCCTGTCATGATTTCATGAAAAATTGTTTGATCTTTGCCTGCACATTTTTGCAAGGCCTGGCTTGTTTCTCCTGCAGCAGCATGCCGCCTTCCTGACTTCTTTCTGTCAGGGCTCTTAGGAACCGATAAAGATACATCTGGGTAACCTCAAGCTATCCTGAGCAATTGTAAACCCACAGGACTCTCATGAGGCAAGACAGCTCCAGACACCTCAGAAGCGCTGTCAAGATTAAATTTTGCTGCAGAAGAGCAGTAGCAGAGCCAGAGGGGAGTCCTGGAGAGTCATGCTTTCTGCTGCTGCTATGGCAGAGGTGCCAGGGCAGCAAAGAGAGGATGACAACGGTTGCAGGGAAGCCCTTAGGTCTTCACTACTGCCATCACAAATCATGGCTCCACATGTCCTGATTGGTCTAGCAAGAGGCACTGGGCTGCCTCTCCAGGGCACTCATGCTGACAAAGGTGGCTGCAGGAGCCTGAACTCACTCTGGTTTCACCACCAGTCTGTTGCCATAGGCAACTGCCTATTTTGCCTATACCTAGAGCTGGCCCTGAGCAATATACGCAGCAGGATTGCTATGATGAGATTAGCACTTTCTGTTATACCATCCCTGCTCTTATCACCAACTCCAGCTCTCACAAATTCAAGATAAGGAAATTTCCCTCGTGTACTTACCATGGTCTTGAGCAGCGCTTTAGAGAAAAGTGGTGAACATCACTGTACTCACATTTACATGAGAAAATTTAGGGAGTCATTTTAGGTCTTCTGAACCTTTCAATGTCCCAATTCTGCTCTCTTTGCTTATCAGTTATCCCAGCTTGAGTAGCTTGAGGATGTCCTTTCTGCACTAGGCTAATGTCAATATGGGACCAAGGCATCATAATTGCCTCAACTGTAGCACCTAATTCCTCTAAAACACCCAATAATATTTTGTTATATCAGCTTTAGCCTGTGCACCACTTCACTTTTGGCAGCTGAGATAGGGAGCTGTATTAGGTAAGCTTACAGGAAGGTAAAACATCTATAAAAATGCTCTAAGTCTTATTGCAAGCCAAAATAGGACTTACTCTCTAGAGACTCAGAAGTGTAACCAAATCACTGCTGCTTAACACCTTACCATCCATCAGCTGAGCAGCTCAACTGCAGGCACAGCTGCGCTACCCTGGCCTGACTTGGGAACATCATTGGGATATGGAGTGGATTTTAAATTAGAAATGGTGATCCTAAACTCTTTCTTGCTTCTTTTTCCATTGAGGTTCCTCACTCTCTAATGAAATATCTTGTTGATTCTGGGAAATACCTCACTGAGTGTAGTTCAGGTTGTCAAAGACAATTGCTCTTTAGTCAGAGCGGGATCTCTAATTCCTTTAAAAAACTCAAGTTTTAGATCCTTCAATACTTGCATAGCTCTAAAAGTCTGAGCCTCAAACAGGATTCTGTAGAAAGATATTTATGTGATGTGAAATCTAGTTGTATTGAACAACAATCACAGGCCTAAATTGACCTGACAGTGACCTTTTTACTAATAGAAAATCATCAAAATAAACAAAGCACAATGCAAATGCAGATGATTTGGTTACAGTAGATTTGATCAAATAAAACAGACAATCTAATTAACCAGTGATTAGATTAAGTAGAAGTCTCTGTTTTGAGTGATGGATAATTGACTGGAACTATATTTACTTACTTTTTATTGTACTGCAGAACAAGTAACATCTTTGTCTTTCCTTTCACTGTAATCTTTTAATTAGACAAAAATATTCTGAATGTTTTACACGGAATCTAGGCTTCTATGTAAACATGGTAAGTTGGAAAGGGAAAGGCAGCTCTATACCGAGATTTAGTTGTCCATCAATACTGTTTGAATAAATCTCATCCAATGGAGCAGTTACAACCCTGGCTTTTCAGAGCTGCTTGGCATTTATAGCTCTAGCTGAGTGGAATGTGAGCTGCAGGTGCTCAGCCCTTTGGATAGCCATGCCCTTATTGTTCAAATACAATTTATGCTCGAGAACAAACAAACAAACAAACATATTTGAGGCAACTCCTAATTTCTGCACCTGAGCCAATCAGGATTTATTTTTATCAAGGCAAAAGCACATAAGGGAATGGTGCACAGCTGATCAACGTCGAAGACAGAAAAGGATTGTGCACTTTGAAATCCTTATCAGAAATGGTTGTGGTGAATTTTAAGTGTAGGCTATGTAAGAGACAGTCTTTTAAAGTGATTTAATTCCCTCCTTTTAAGAACTGTAATCTGGAAGACTGGTTTGACCCCCCATAACTATCAGGAAACCCCCGTACAACTGAAGAAGCCCTTTTAATAACACAGCTTGTCAAATGTTAGATACAATTTCTCTTTTTTTTTAAAGTATTTTTTCGATTGTGTATTCACCAGAGACTCTGTGATGTCCTTTAAAAATTGGCGTAGCAGGTAATCACTAGGTTCACCGCACACAATTCACATGTTCCTCTGTTCTGAATATGTAACAGTAAATTTGATGAAATATCTGCTGGAAAAATTTCTCCCCTAACGGTGGGACTGCTGTCTGTCTGTCTAGACACTCTTACTACTCTCATTACCATGGTATCTCAGTGCATCCAGACCCATGGATATCTGAGGAGGAGTTAATAAGCATTAGCTCTTGCTAGGTCTGTTCAGAGAATGCTTCTGCCAAACTGCAGGGGACAGCAGACGAAAACAGCGTGATTCCAGAACGGGATGAGCTGCCTGACAGGTAAAGCCAGTAGGACATTGTGGAAGCTCTGGCATCTATCTGTAGCCTTGCAATCTGGCTCTGGCCAGGTGGCAGAGCATTCACGTTTTGGCTTGTACACAGGCGTTCTTTCTCACTTATATGTGGAGACGAGCAAAGCTAGAGTTACTGCGAGCTCTGTGCTAGCAAGGATGCCAAGGAACACCATGTGGAGGCGGGTGAGTTCTGGATGAGAGAGTGGGTAAACAGAAAGGCTGAAGTGCCAGGGGTAGCCTGAGGGGCATTCCCTTAAGGAACAAACAGCAACTGAGCTAGGAAGTGAGACTTACTACAACAATTAACTTCTCAAGCTGATCTAAGGTATCAGCTAGATTTTGATAGAAAGACCTCATTGACCAGGTGACTGTGCATACCTGTAGTTGCTACATTTTAAGGCTACATTTTTGGTCCTGAAATGCCAGCCTAGGAATTTACCTATTTACTTTTAAAACATAGAGACTCTTTTACAGTTCAGACTTTTATTTTCGCTAGTGCTGAGTGCAAGCCAGAAACAGATAAAACTGCACCTTCTCAGCACTGTTGGTGTTCAGGGCTCAGCTCTTGATACCTGTGATGTTATTAAGACAACTTCTATGGTCCATCACGTAAAGCAGGCTTTTAATTAATTCGACTTATATTCAGTCCCTATTTAGATCTGAACAACCACTCTTACCAAAACTAGCTGTAACAGTGGGAGCGAAATATGACCTCTGGTTTCTACAGTTTCAGCAGGGAATCTCTCAGTTCTCAGTCACTCGCTTCTCACATGGAGTTATTGTAGTTTGAACCTTCCTTACTAAAGTCCATTCAGAGTAACAGGAAAACATAAGGGACTATATCAAAATGTCCGAGAATATATCTGAATTCTCTGATATTTCTGGCATAAAATATTTAACAAGTACTCTTGCTGAAAAGACTGGGTGTCAGGAAGGCATGTGTGCCTCCCAAATAACATGGACAGAGTCATATCATTACAAGATGCTGTTGTTCATGGACAGAAATCTGAGTTGAATTCCCCTGTCTTTCTCTTCACAAGGTCACAAAGACAAAGAAAAGCCGTAAAGACAAATACAAGCTATAGGACTTGAGAATGTTTTCCAGTGTCCAGCAACCTAGATGCATCCTACTCTACCTCATGGCAAAGTCCAGGCATGTATCTCCTTCTTCTCCTCTACTCCTTTCTCCTCGTGTCTGATTCTCTGGAAAGCCAGATGTGTAGATGTAGGCAAGAGAGTTGCACTGCCAGCAAAGAAGATGGAGAGTGGTGAGACACCGGAACAAGTCACCCAGGGAAGTTGTGATTGCTCCTCTAGTTTTGGTGGAAGCAAGGAATGGAGAGAATAAGTAGATATGAAACACCAGGTCTCCTGAGAAATGGCAGATAAGAGAAAAAGAAGAAGTAGTGCCCTATTTTTTTCTGCTCACTAGTGATATATATGCATGCAGACACTGGCCCAGGCATTGTGGGGGCACTCTAATGACTCTCCGAGTTGTGTCCATAGTGCTGATTACTGCTGTTCCTGCAGAAGACACTTGCATTTGTGATTTGGAGATGTTTTCAGCAGGCAATGAAGTATTAGTCACTATTTAAAAAATGTACCACATAATTGCAGAAGATAGTACATGCCCATTCTAATTAGAAATGAATGACTGTATTACCTGAAGGAGCCTTGTGCAGCATCTGTAGGTAAATATCGCTCTTTGTAAAGGAATCTATGCAGAGAAAATTGCAAAATAGACCTGTGAATGGTAAAGTTTAGACGTGAATTACTGAAGTAAAAGAATCACTGTCCCATGGAGAAATCTAAGTAGAGTTTGTTTTTTCTAAAAAGCAGCAAAATATATTGCATGGAAATCATGCTCTCCTTTATTGTTAGTATATCTCTATGGCAAGTAGAGCACTTTCAACCTTAGGAAAGTTTGTCCTCAGCTCTTCTTGTTAAATTTGCAAAAACATCTAGACGTAGCAAAGCTTCATCTTTAACCCAGGCCTCTCTTCATCCGTTAACTGTGCTTGCAGCCATTACTCAGTTTTGGTGAGGCAACACCTCGAGTACTGTGTCCAGTTTTGTTCCCCTCACTACAAGAGGGACATTGAGGTGCTAGAGCTAGTAAAGGATTTAGAGCATATGCCATACCAGGAACAGCTGAGGGATCTGGGGCTGTTTAGCCTGGAGAAGAGGAGATTGGGGGAAGACCTTATAGCTCTTTACAACTACTTGAAAGGAGGTTGTAGTGAGGCAGGGGTTGGTCTGTTCACCCTAGTGGTGAGTGATAGGACAAGAGGAAATGGCCTTAAATTGTGCCAGGGGAGATTCAGGTTGGATATTAGAAAAAATTTCTTTACTGAAAGGGTTGTTAGGCATTGGAACAGCCTGCCCAGTGAGGTGATTGTGACCCCATGTTTAAGAGATGGGTAGATGTTGCATTGAGGGGTGTGGTTTAGTGATGTTGATAGGGCTAGGAAAAGGAATGATGATCTTGAAGGTCTCTTCCAGCCTAAAATGTTCAATGATTCTATGATTTATTTTATGAAATGTAGGGGGCTCTATCCAACATGTACACAATCTTTTGACAGATGTACAGCAGATGGGCAGATACCGATGGTCTACATGCTGAAGGTATGGCAGGCACACTTGCCCCGATAAAGCCCAAAATTTCTTGACCACTGTATGGAAAGAGTTAAAACTTGAAGCCATTGGTTGAGAGTCAAGCAGCTCAGTTGTGCTGACTGTGGTCAGGTACACAGCTTGATCAAGGGATAGGAAAGAAAAGACCCTTTGGTCAAAGGACAAGCCCTTAGCCAATGAAGCACCTTGACCAAGAGAAATTTCCAGACTACTGACCACATGTGACCACAGATCAGATTTCGCTGGGGCATAAATGTAGCCCCCTTGGAGGGCAAATGGAGCCAGTCATCCTTGCAGTAATAGATCTGAAATTGAAGACTGTCCCATTGGATCAGGACACTGTCCAAGGTAAATCCTTCACAGGTGCAGTGCATAAATCCAGGCTTTTGAAGATTCAGCCCTGAACAATTTATGGAAGGCTGCCATTTCAATCCCATCCTAGAATTAGTGTCATCTAATCAGCTGGAACCTATGCTGTGGGAATATGTCAGGTACCTAGAAAAGTGTCCATGAAGCAACAAATGGACTTTAAATCAAGTGGAAAACCTCTGATTTGTGAATGGAAGTTCATCTGGACCCTCAGCAAAATATGCAACTAGTTCTGCAGCTTTGGTTTGTTCCTGCATTTGTTGAGGTATTGATAGGGCTTTACTGAAGGAACTGCAACTCTGCTCTCTTGACACAAATTGCATTTGGGTCTGATTCTGACAAAGATCTTTGTACACCATGTTTGTGTTGCTTTCTTCAGATAATTGTATGGTGCTGAAAGGTCTTTTAACAAAATCATTTTATAGAAAGGAGTAGAAATATAGATGGGGTATGACTGTAGGCTTGCAAACAACAGAAACACCTGAAAACCTCTGTTCTGCTATTGATCCAAAGGAGC
>VWZK01005433.1:360505-378771 GCA_013396935.1 Baryphthengus martii | reverse complement strand
CTTAAAAGAGCCTCAACTCGTTTTTCCAGTTTCCCTCGTGTTTCCATTTCAAAAGACAAAGAGGCTTTAAGTACCTCATTCTCTTACCCATACTGTTGTTTAATAAAAAGTACTGTGTAGACAAAGGAAATTCCACCCATCTGGAATAGGTACTACTTTTAGTCTCTGAAATTATCTAAACTAGAGAGTGTGGTGACCAGCAACAGGATCCATGGACAAGCAAGGGTCAAACTGATGAGAAGATGGTTTGTTTCAATGCTTTCAGCATGAATGGAGCCCATTAATAATGTTTTTAGTAATAACTTTGGATTAAAAAATAGGAATATTGCAGTGATGTTTGCAAATCATAGAGTCATAGAATGGCTTGAGTTGGAAGGGACCTTAAAGATTATCTAGTTCCAACCCTCCTGCTCTAGGCAAGGACACCTCACACTAGACCAGGTTGCTCAGAGCCTCATCCAGCTTGGTCTTAAATACTTCCAGGGATGAGACATCCACAACTTCTCTGGGCAACCCATTCCAGTGTCTCACCACCCCCATAGTAAAGAACTTCTTCCTAATATCTAATCTGAATCTACCCTGCTCTAGTTTAAAACCATTGCCCCTTGTCCTATCACCACATGTGCTTATAAAAAGTCCCTCTCCAGCTTTCTTGTAGGTCGCCCTCAAGTACTGAAAAGCTGCTATAAGGTCTTCTCAGAGCCTTCTCTTCGCCAGGCTGAACAGACCCAACTCCCTCAGCCTGTCCTCATAAGGTAGGTGCTCCAGCTCTCTAATCATCTTTGTGGCACTCCTCTGGACCCTCTCCAACAGATCCATGACCTTCTTGTGTTGGGGCCTCCAGAGCTGGACACAGTACTCGAGGTGGGGTCTCACAAGAGCAGAGTAGAGAGGCAGAATCATCTCCCTTGACCTGCTGGCCACACATTTTTTGATGGAAGTCCAGGATACAGTTGGCTTTTTAGGTTGCCAGCGCACATTGCTGGCTTGTGTTAAGCATTTCATCAAACAGCACCCCCAAGTCCTACTCTGCAGAGCTGACACGTTAGGACTCTGCAGATGACACATTAGGAAGTACTGTCAGTGCCAAGGAAGATTACATGTGATACATATGATACTAAACTGAGTGGAGAAGTGGACACTTCAGAAGGGAGAACCACCCTGCAGGAAGACCAGGATAGGCTGGAAGAATGGACTAAAAAGACTAACAAGAACCTTATGAAGCTCAACAAGGACGAGTATAAGGTCCTGTACCTGGGAAAACGTAATCCAGGAGTGCAGCACAGGCTGGGATCTACCCACCTGGAGAACATCTCTGTGGAAAGGGCCTGGGGGTCCTGGTGGACAGCAAGCTCCATATGAGTCAACAGTCTGCTGCTGGAGCAAATGAAAGGCAACATGATGCTCAGTTGCATCAACAAGGGCATCACCAAGTGAGATTAAGAAGTCATTATAGAGTTGTTCTGGTTGGAAGAGACTCTCAAGATCAAGTCCAACCATTAGCCCAGAACTGCCAGTCACCACTAAATCATATCCCTGTGTGCCACATGTACATGTTTTTTAAATACCTCCAGAGGTGGGGACTCCACAACTTCCCTGGACAGCCTGTTCCAGTGCTTTACAACCCTTTCTGTGAAGAAACTTTTCTTAATATCCAGCCTAAACCTTCCCTGGCATAACTCAGGGACATTTCCTCTTGTCCTATTGCTTGCTACTTAGAAGAACAGATTGACCCCAACCTCACTAACAACCTCCTTTCTGGGAGTTGTAGAAGAGGATAAGGTCTCCCTTGAGTCTGCTTTTCTCCAGGCTAAACAACACCTGTTCCCTCAGCCGCTCCTCATAAGACTTGTGCTGTGGACTCTTCACCAGTTTTGTTGCACTTTGGACACACTCCAGCACCTCAGTGTCCTTCTTGGAGTGAGGGGCCCACTCTACTCAGTGCTTGTCAGACCATACCTGAAATACTGTGCTCAGTTTTGATTCCCACTATACAGAAAAGCTGTGGACAGGCTGAAGAATGTCCAGAGAAGTGCCACAAAGATGATCAAATGACTGGGAAGCCTGAGAGAACTGAGTTTGTTCAACCTTCAGAAGGCAAGTCTTAGGAAAGACATTGTTACCATGTTCCAATATTTAAAGGGTGGATACAAAGACGATGGACACTCCCTTTTTTCAAGGAGTCACATGGAGAAAACAAGGGATAATGGCATATAAGTTACTCCCAGAGAGATACCAATTGAACATAAGAGGAAAATTTCTCACAATGAGAATGGAATAATCTCCCCAGGGAAGTGGTAGATTCCCTAACATCAGACATTTTTAAGATTCAGCTGGACAGGGTGCTGGGCTGTCTTGTCTAGGCTGTGCTTTTCCCAGACAAGGTTGGACCAGGTGTTCATTGAGGTCCCTTCCAATCTGGGATTCTATGATTCTGATATCCTACAGCAACAATCAGATGACCTTGATGGCTGGAGTAAGAGAGATGAAATTAGTGTAAACCCCCCCTAGGAACCAGTAACAGAAATTAAGCTTTTTCCGTGGGAGTTTTAGTTGAAAATGACTGAAGAGGAGAGAAGGAAAGATACTTGTGAGTCATATGTTAGAGCTGCCTCTGTGAAAAGAAAGGGGGAAATATCTCAGTTTTTAGCAGAAAAAGAAATGGGCAAGAACAGAAGGCTGAGGCTGAGGCTCTGGTGGACTCCCTTTTGATAAGTACATGTTTTTCCCCCACAGTGGCCACCTGCTCTCAAGAAAACTGATTTTGAAAGATCAGCTGTACAAAAGAGTTACTGGGATGGTCAGAGAAATGGAAAAGTCTTGTAAAATGGGAGCGTAGCAAGAGCAAGGTTGAAAAGGAATGTAATCGCAATTTACACAGACATCATGACAGTAGACAGCATGAAGGAAAACAAGCTATTTCAATTGTGTTGAGAACAAGGGAGTAGAGGCAGTGTCCTGGTTTAAGAAGAATTCAGAGGAGAAAATATCCCCTGATGGAAGGCAGGCCCCTCCCCCACCAGGTTCGGGAAAGAAAATGTCCCCGGAGGAAAGTGAAGGGGGGAAAACTATTTTATTTAACAAGGCAACAAAACAAAACAAGAAAAAACACAAGAAAAGGACAATAGTGCTAGACAAATAAGTCGCTATCCGTGAGAGAAGGGAAAAAAACCTGGAACAAAGTTCTCCGAAGTGTGGCTTCTCTCCTCCCGGAGTTGGAAAGGCGTCCGTCCGGGGAAACCCCCCTGCAGACCGGTAAAAAACTTCCCAGTGAAGTCCGATGTTCTGATGCTCCAAGTCCAGAAGAGGAAAAAAAAGAAGAAGAAGAAACCAAAATCCCAAAAGGAGGAAAAAACAAAACGCCGTCTGCCGTCTCTCGAAGGGGCCCGAGCTGAGCGCCGCGAGAAGCCAGAAGGGAAGAAGCGCTGTGTTCTCTCCCACCTTATCACTTTCCAAAAACAAGAAAAAAAAACCCGTAACCTTGAGGGAGAAGAAAAAAACCAGAACTTCTCTCCCTTCTCAGACTCAGTTTTAAAGGCATAGGAAGGCATAAAATTCATTCTTCTGGGCATGGGCTGACGACATAGGATAAACTCCAAGACAAAAATCACTCCAAGACAGGCAGGCTACGAGTAAATCTAGACTATAAATCAGAGGAAGGCCTTTGTTAGTGAAATACATCTCTGGTGCAGTTTTCCTGTACGAGTAGTGTGGGGGTCTGGGGGATTGCTGGAAGATGGGGCACTGGCCACTTTTAAAGTATGAAGGACCAGATGATGGAACTCCCTGGTGTCCCACACTGTGTTCTGACAGAAAGCAGCTGTTGGTACCTCTGTGAAAGTATATTTAAGAGAGGGAAAAATCACTGAATCACAGAATGTTAAGGTTTGGAAGGGACCTCAAAAGATCATCTAATCCAACCTCCCTGCCAGAGCTGCTTATCAGAGAGAGGAGTGAGGACAAAAGTGTGAAAAACAGCCATGAAGACACCAAGGTGAGAGAAGAAGGAGGGGAGGAGATGCTCTAGGCAGTGGAGCAGATTCCCCTGCAGTCTGTGGCAAGGGCAACAGAGCTGTAGCCCGTGGAGGACCACACGGTGGAGCAAGTGGACATGCCCTGAAGCAACTGCAGCTTGTGGGGAGCCCACGCTGCAGCAAGTTTATCTTGCTGGACCACAGCCCATAGGAAGGACCCATGCTGGAACATGAGGAGGAAGGAGCAGCAGAGAAGTGCTGTTATGGACTAAACACAACCACACATAAATCACTTGGAGCAAGGAGGAGATAGAGGGCTCGAGAATGAAGGAGTGAAGCTAAGCCTTGGAAGAAGAGGGCAGGGGAAAGGTGTTTTAGGGTGGATCGTTGGGTTGTTTTTGTTTCTCACCATTCAACTCTGGTTTAATTGGTAAAAAATTAAATTCTTTTTTCCTCAAATCTATTGCGCCCATGACAATTATTGGCGAGTGACCTCCTTGTCTTTACGTCAGCCCACAAGATTTTCATCTTCGTTCCCTGCAATCCTGTTGAGGAGAGGGAGGGAGCAGGTGGGTGAGTGTCTGGCAGCTGGCCAAGGTCACCCATCCCACCTCAGCACTTTTTCTTCTTGCAAACCCCAACAGTTTGGGCAGAAGGCAGCTTCCTCGATTGTAAGGAAGATCTATCAAAGGCCACAAGATACTATGGCACCAGAGAGCATAACCTAAAGGGAACTAGCCATCATAGTAAAGTCAGACCTCTCTTAGTCTGAGAAAACATGCTCCCTGGAGTCAAGCAATTGGTTTGGGTTTTTTTTACCTTGTTTTTTCCAAGTCTAATTCATGTGATAACACCACCTTTTCCAGGAATCAGGCCTATAATTCTTGGAACGTTTTTAAAGACAGTGGAAGAACCTCCTGTTTGCTGAGAGAAGCTACCACAGTGGCACCACATGTGGGAGAAGCCCGTGGTCAGCAGAAAGGAGGAACTGCCTCACGTCCTTCAGAGGCAGCTGAAGTGCCAGCTTTTCAAACAAGGATGGCCCGGCTATGTGACGGTGAAAAACACAAAATCGTTTCATTTGGGACAGGTAAAACTTCAAGGAAACTGAATCCGATGACTTGAAAATGCAGTTCTATATGAGTTGTCTCCACCTGTGCATTTGCAGTGCCTGGGCTGGTGTAATGGGGAAAGCACAATCCCTGTGGCGCAATTGCACTATTACTGCCTTAGACTGGTCTGAGTGGATATTTAAAGTGTTTCCTCTGGGCTTAGCCAGCACCAGGGGTAATGCTACGAGCTGATAAATTACCTGGGAAAAATACTTATAGTGAAACCAAGCGAAATTTCTTCTCTGCATACTGAAGCAAGGTATGGTGGTGTTTGTGTAATTGCTGAGACATATGGTGTCTCACTCCATTGAGCAAGTGGGAAGCATGAACTGTTCTGTCTGCTACTAGAAGCCAAATGTTTACTAAAAGCTACTAATTCAATTTCACCAACCGTTGTAGGAAATCAGAATCTCAGCTCACATAAGCAGAAATAGGAGCTTTCTGAAAAGAAAAAAAAAAAATCTGTATCCTATGCAGTTACCTAAGTGCCTCACTTCCTTTAAAATCAACATGATCTTGATGCTTCAGAGCCTTTCTAAATCTAAGTTCCTAACACATTTTTGTACCTTTAGAGAGCATTGCCTCTCTGAAAGATCTTCTGTTAATTTATAAATATGCTTTGCTTCTCACGATGCTCAGGGTTGGGAGCAAGAGCGGCTCTTGGTGTGCTGAGCTACTGGGGGTTTGAGGCAGCTCTGATGCAAATGCACTTTTGCTCAGTAGAATAGTGATGAGTTTGCCGAAAAGACCAGGAAATACCTCCCATGCATACAGATAGCATAACTATTATTGGTTAACTATTACCAGCTTTGTTTCCTTTTTTAAATTGTTTGCACAGATTTTTGCAAATCATCATGAAAAAGACTCTTCTGTTCTCAAAAATCTGAATAAAGAGCTAAAAAGTCATCTTTACGTTTGAGTCTTCCCTGCTGTTATAAAGCTGTACAAGTAGATTTTGAAATGAGTGTGAGCTCCTGAAACCAGACCAAGCAATTTGGTGATGTACGTTCTGTATGGATTGTCAACATGTTTTCAACGTGTAGCCTTTACTTCAAGATCCCTTGCAACACAGGAAAATCAGAGTAATTAAGAAGTAACTCATTTGATCAGAAAGGAGCAAGATACAAGGTCAGAAAGGAGCAAGATACAAGATTTTCAGAAATCTTCAAAAGTGTGGGGACAACTACCTGGCTGCAGCTGGTCAGAACACTTGGGAAAAAAAAATCCAAACATTCAAAGCGAGTTTTTACTTTATGAAGTAGAATTTAAAAAACAGCCACCAAAACAACTAAACAAATGCCCCCCTACTCTTCCTCCCCCCCACCAAAAAAAAAAAAAAAGGAAGCCTCTCACAACCAAACCCAATCCATCCCACCCTGCAAAAACAACGACAAACCAACCCAACAAAATTCAGCTGTTTTAAATGTTGCCTTCTGGCCTCAGCAGTGGAGAAGGCAGCTCTAAGCAGCATCCGCAGAGGTTTCTTACGCAGACGATTTTAAGGAGGTTTAAGAACGATGTGAGAAAGCACTGGGATTTAAACCAAGTCCTCCCAAAACCAGGTCTGGTGCCAGTTTTTCTGGCTGAGAAGGAGAAGCCGAGGAGGAGGAGGTGGTGAGAGCCGGTCAGCAGGGCGAGCCCCGCGGAGCCGGGGACTCATTCGGAAGGCGGGGGGAAGAGGGTGGGGATCACTCCGGGCTGTGCGCCCGAGGGGATGCGCTGTAAACCGGTGCCCTCTCCTGGTGGCACTTGCGAGGTGACAGCTGGGGACAGGCTGGTGACTGCCCGCCGGCCTGCACCGTGGAACCAGAAGGGTTTCATAAAAAGCTGGAGCTGACCTCAGTGATAAATACACTATCATTCAGTACGAGCGAGGGTGGCGTATAAATATTTACATTGTGATACAGATTTCGCAGCTAGAGGCTTTTCTGTTGCAATTGCATTGTAGTATGTTCTTCAAAACTGGTGTTTAGTCCTTTTTTTAAAAGAGAAGAACTGAACAGAAAGGTGAATATGAGATAAACAGAGCTCCTGTCCTATATTGGAAACATCTGCACAGCAGTTCCTAGTAGTATGGATGATCAGAGTATAATTAATTTTGCATAGCAGAGAATAAAATAGCATGTTGCCCTTTATGTCACCGCTGCAAAGACGTTGTAATCAAGAGCTTTTCCTTGTGTGGAAACAGGGGTTGTAAAGGAAGAGGAGATTAAAAGCAAGCGTATCCTATGTAATGGCTTTTACGACGCATCTGACCTTGATGACACAAACAACCTTGGGAGCGCTTTCCCCTTTCAGGGCAAAACAGGACCTGTTTTGATTAAAATGATCAAAATGCAGATCTGTGTATCTGTACTATTTTAGAGGATTTTATAGGTAGAGGTAAATAAACGTGTTTAAGCAAGGAATAAAAATCCGAACAAATTCATTAAACTCAGCTCAAATCTCGAATCAAATAGATTTTTACGTTAAAGCTTAACCTGTAATGGTTATTAACATAATTCATCACCAGCTGTCCAACACATATGAATGGCTGGTAATTATTTAATAGCATTCAGTATTTATCGTGCTTTATACTAGGTAAATTTGGGTGAGTAAAACCCAAAATGTCTGGCCTTGGAAGAGAACCAGGAAGGGTGGTGCTAGGACAGCAGCTCCTCTATATTACAGAACAAAATATCCTCCCTTCTCTGATACCTCAGAGTTCTGTGGATCAGATCAACTCACCTGTGAGTAAACATGAAAAAGTACAGAATTATGGGAGTATAGAAAAAGCAAGTTTCTAAAACAGAATGGTGAGTGAGGGCTGGAGGGATTTGGATATGTTAATTAGAATTAATTATAATCAAGGTCCTGCAGTTAATTAGAGATCACAGTCGAAGGACAGGGGTTGGCCCCTTCTGTTGAGCAAAGCAGGAGGCTGTACAGAAAAAAAAAATGGAGGAACATGGTTGAGTGGAAAACATGGAGGAAGCAGAATACACATAAACTGCCAGAAGAAAAAGCTGTTGAGGAGAGAGACTCCAGTGGGCAAGAAGGAAAGATGCCTTGGTGGCAGTTTTAAGAAGAGGGACAGGAAGAGAAACTGGAGAAATGAACTGAATTGCTCTCATTTTCAGCAAGGTGAAGGAGATTCTGCATAGAGGCAAACACAACAACGGATCAGTGTTCTGATCAGCTGCATTTACTGTCTGTCTCAGCAGTAGATGTTCACTGAACTCCCAAACTCACCCCTGCTCTCTGCAGCTAAGGCTTGATGCAAGGACAGATTTCTTTTGAGCAGCACTGACACGTGTTCTCTGTCTTTACTCCTTTCCTCTTTTGACCTTAAGCCAAACAGCTGTGTTCACCATTCAGGCATGGTTTTGCTTCTCAGGGTGTTAATCTGGGTCGAATGATTGTCAAGTCAGCCGGCAACGATGCTGTTTCTCTTCCTCTTGTCTGAACAGAAACCTGGTGGTGGGCTTCAACTGTATATACTGATGATGCTGTTTGGTAGTGGCACCTTCTGGAGCAGGCTACCTGGTAGTGTTTTGCTAACTGGTTCCCTCAGCTGCTGAAAGATCAAAGAGCATCAGTGCCACAACTTTCTCTAAAAATAATGATGACAAATATGTTTGATGATTGGACCAGGAGTGTGCTTGTGTTGCAGAACTGTAATAACTTGCTGACTGTTGATATGCAGGTTTCTCCTGAGGGAAAGGTTATATGTTAATCATTCATGGTATAACATGAAGAAACAAGGTCATAAGGAGACGGAACTCGTTCTAAAAATAATGTAATCTGGTGGGGAAATTAAGAGGTTTGCAAGACAGAAATTTGGAGGACACTCTGGCTTGACTATTTTGAAACCGAAGACAATATCAGATCCTACCCAGGCCTTTAGCAGCATAAGAACTGAACAAGCAAAGGCAGCATGCCATCACTTCCAAATGAGCGAGGCTGGATACCCAGCCCACTAATGTTCAGTGGGGTGACCTTTTTCTCATGACTAAGGTGGGCTTTCAGGCAGCTTGAGGTATTTTGGTTTGTCTGTACTTAAGATGGCTGAATTCTTTCAATTGTCCTCACTTTTCGAGGATGCCTATTGACAAAGCACCTGTGTTTCCAGGTCATAGCATCATTAAGGTTGGAAAAGACCTCTAACACCATCAAGTCCAGATCCTCTGCCTATGAGAGAGCATCGAGCTTCAGGGAGCTGAAGAGTAAAGAGGGACAGATCTCACCGCTGTCTTGAGCTGCCTGGAGGGTGATACAAAGGAGGAGTGGGCTTTTCTTGGAGGGGCACAGCAGAAGATCAAGAGGTACTATGAAAGGTAAAGGCATAAGTTGTAGCAAGGGAAATTCAGATTAAATATAAGGGAAAAATCCTTCACAGGAGAGAGGTCAAAGACTGGCACAGGCTTCTCAGAGAAGCTGTGAAATCTTCAAATTTCTACTGGTTGGGCCCTGAGCAGCCTACTGTAACTTTGAAGTTAGCTTTGCTTTGAGCTGGATGGTCTCCAGAGGGCCCCTCTAACTCAAATCATTCCGTGATTGTGGCAGTGCAGAGAGGGAGAGGAGACAGACATCTGAGATCTTGTTTACAGGGGGAAATAGCTGCAATTAGCTTTGCTCCTCCAAAAAAGTGGAGAGAAGCACCTTGGACTCGGCCCAAGCCAGGCACGTCTGTGCTAGAGCTGCTGCAATGAAATGCCGGTGACAAGTCCGTAGTGTATGAACTTCTTTGCGTAGATGAACTCTAAGAGTGACTAAGATAAGGAAATAAATGTCACACTAAAGCAAACAGTTTGAAACCTGAACTTTTAAAAAAGAGCTTTGTGATAATAGGACAAATAGCACACCCTCATCCTCATCCTCCTCCTATTACCCCAACTGATAAGAGCTGAAACAAAAAAGCTGGCACAGAAGGAGGAGTTTATCTTCTCCTTCTTCTGGAGTTCACGCTTCATGGGCTGTCCTGCTCTAGGACCACCAACTCTCCTCCAGAGCAGGGCTTTTCTCTTTCTGAGTGTTTCAACTGAGTACAGTCCAGGAGGGGAAAACTACAATTTTCAAAATACCTGAAATTTTGCTTCATTTTTACTAGCCTAAGAGGGTGTTCTATACTTTGGGGGGTTTCTAACTTAGATCTTCCCCACTGGACACAGCATAGCTTTTACCTTTTCTCTGGAGCTCAGGAAAGATGCTATCAAGAAAGTGTGATGGTCATAGCTCATGCTTTGCACCCATCTGTTTCAAGGATTTATGTCAGTCTCCAACACTAAGACTTCCACATTTCTTGCACAGTCATTCCTAGATCAACTTGGTTTTCATCTGTCTTAAACAGTAAGTAAACAACTACATAACTTACTGTACAAGCAGCTCCATATTCATTTTCAGATGTTATATGTTCTGTATTTGGTAATATCTGTTGTTAGAAAAATCCACCTTTACTTGCTAGTCCTTTGCTCTTTATCCTGTCTCTTCAGCCAGTTAACATTTCACCAAAGATTCAGGTTGTATTTAGTTCCTTCATTCCTTTAATTCTTTAGTCTGTAGTCTGCAGTGAATGGGGAAACACTTCCCCATTCAAAACCATTTTGCCTCCCAAGGACCACATAAAAAGTTTATAATGCACAGAAGAAAAAAGTGACAATAGCCTGGTGTATGACAAGTGCTTCTGAACTACCCTATTAGTAAGGGAGTGCTGCTCACTTGTACTTATATTTACATTCATTCAGTCAAACGGGGAACAGGGCTTTAAAGAAAGGCAAGTTATAAAGATGAAAGAAAACGAAGCTAGGAGAGAAATGTCTTGCACGCTTGGGGGTAAGGAGAGAAAATGTTATCAAGGGCTTGCAGGTGATGCTTTTAGAATTTGCTTCACTAGAGGAACAGTCTGTTATTGCCTATCAAGGGAAATAAAGGCATTTATTAAAGATATGTTGGTTGGCTTCGTCCATGCTCTGCTGGCTTGCAGCTTGGAGATGCCGCTGCACTCCATGACAGAGCCATGGCTGACAGGACCTTCTGTTCTTTCTGTTACTGATTACACGGTATGTCAAACCAGGCGTGTCACCTACTACTCTTAAGCTGGCACACCTTTCAACGTCCTGACTGTCAATACTTGCTGTCTCCAAACTTCAAGTGGTGATGAGCACAGCTTTGTTCCTGCCCCAGGACACATTGTCCTCCTGCTCTGTCAGGGTCCTGTGGGAACATTGCTGACTCCTTCCTCTAATTGCCCACAAGTGGCAAAGCCAAAGACTCCCAAGAACAAGGAGGTTGAACTGTGCTTGGTGGGGGTTTGCTTTGCTTGCTTTTTTTTTTTTTTTTTCTTTTTTGGTCTCTATTTTCATTCTTTCCACAGGCTGTAAAATACACAGATCTCTGTTAGTTCAATGCTGTTAGGAAAGTAAAAGAACATGAAGGAGGACAAAGAAAACAAAATGGACAGGGCAGCAGGCAGGTTGGGTGTGGTGCATTCTCACTCATGAGTGCAGGGATTAAAGTGACTCACTGCTACATCAACACCGAGGCCCTCTCCAACATTTCCAGCTAGCGAGATCATCATTTATGGTTGTGAAATGATTCAGTGACCTTCAGAAGCAGCCAGAGGCTCTCTCTGGAGACTGCTGGAGAGGCAGAATAATCTAATAGATGGGAAACTGTACTGAAAACATCTTTTCTTGGTCTCGTTAATGATCTCAGCACGCACAGCTCATTTCAGCTCTCTGAAAAGAGTTGGCAAGTTGTTCTTGAGAGTTTAAAATCATTTTAGGGTTGGTACTCAGTCATCACTCAAGAGTATAAAGCATATTTTAGCTGTGTAGTGTTTACTTTCCAATGCAATTTTTGAGATCTTTCATAATGTAGATGTCCATTTCTTAAGGTCACCACAGAACACCTTCCTCTAAAAAAAAAAATAAAAAAATTCACTCCAAGGCAAAACTGGATAAACGTTGGATGTTTGGGCACAAACTGCATACATCTTGAGGCAGAAAGAAGGAATTCAGCCAAGCCGTGGGTTTAGGTGACTTTCAAAGGTTGTTATTCCGAACTTTAACAATTCTGGAACATTTTTTAAATTTCATGTAGCTGTGCTAAATATGAAGGCACATCACATGAAACAGGAACTAGTAATACTCAGAACAAGCAGATAATGTCTGCCCACAGAACAACTTGAGCATCTTATAAATGTCCCTTTCAAACTCATGCTTAGGAATTGCTGCTTCTAGTTCCCACTCAATTCAAATGGGAATTTGCCCTTTGAATAGCTCGGGCGACATGGAGATTCCTGAAGCTATGCTGGAGCATCTGCAGCACTGTGGGGCCCTCCGTGCCATCTTTGTGGAAACTGCTGACTTGTCAAGATCCTGAAAGCCAGGCCAAGTCTTTTGCTGCCTGTAGGCTACCAAGAAGCTCTAGTTTGCGTGCTAACAAAGAGCCAGTATCAAGCAAGAAAGAGGAGCAGGAAAACAGAAACTGGCAGGTGACTTACAGAATTTTAACCAGAAGTACTTACCAGGCCTGTTTAGCCAAGGAAGGGTTTGAAGGTGATTGGAATTCATTTTATCTTGTGAACTTTCTTCACGGACTGTCAAAGATAGTGACAGAAAATGGGCCAGGGCAATGTGTAAGAGGGTATTATGCATCCTGCACCTCCATGAAGCCCTTTCCCATCTTGTTCTCTCTCTTCCCTCTGTGTTGCATAACATAGTGGGTATGATATTCTCAGTAGATGCTTATCCCAAATCCACACATTTATTTTATTATTTTCTCTAAGAAGATCCTTATTCTGAACGAGATGACGGATGAATGAGATGACAGATTCTGTGTTTTCTTTGGTTCTGTTTTCTTTTTTTTTTTTTTTTTCCTTTGGAAGAGTTTGCTGGATGGGAATGAAAAGTCAG
Source organism: Baryphthengus martii (assembly GCA_013396935.1). Lineage (NCBI taxonomy): Eukaryota > Metazoa > Chordata > Aves > Coraciiformes > Momotidae > Baryphthengus > Baryphthengus martii. The sequence continues at coordinate 365,790 of VWZK01005433.1, read as the reverse complement.
CTTTCGCTGAATAAGTGACCATTTAAACTCTACATTCCAAGTAGTTTAATGTTTCTGGTTTGTTTGTTTTTTTCACTGTAATGTGACTAATAGACGTTGTAGTGGTTCCTATAGTCTTGGCTGAAAAGTCTCCTTGCACTAGTCCTTTATATACAAATAAGAGTTTTAAGGCTTAAAAAAACCCCACAACAATTCGGAAAGCTCAGCTGTTGCCTGATAGCAGCAGTCTCCACCTCTGGGATGGTTACTCACTAAGGGCCTGATACTCAGTTTCATTCACCACTTTCCAAATATCACTCAGAAAAGCTCCAGGATCAGGTCTTAGTGTTGGTAGTCAACATTGCTCCTTTTCTTGATGTTGCTTTTCTCTTTTTCTGTATAAAAACTTCTAGGAATTCATTTTGGTGATTTGACTGCCTTATGGGACAGTATGTATGAGAAATCTTGTGTGCCCCAAATATGTTGTACATGTAGCAGCAAAATTGGATGTCTTCATCTTTGCATGCAGGGTAATTTATTAGAGCATCTCTTGCTCGTACCTATTTAAAATTTAGCTATTTAAAGTATTTTATATTTTGAATGAGGAGGATCAGCATACGAAGTGGGTAAACAGCAGCTAAAAGTGGAAATCATCACTTGCAAAGCCAGAGGATTAAACTGTAGCCAATCTGCGCGGAAAGGAGAGAGGGCTTACCGAGTGAGGAGAAATTTCTGGCTGACCAGGGTGCAGGCAGCGTGCTTTCAGAGCAGGTGTGGAAACTGCTACCTGTTAAAGGCACTAGGATACCACTATTTTAGCAGCACTCCCGAAGGTGTAATTCTTCATGGAGCTTTCCAGATCAATTGGCTGCCTTTGTCAAGGTGAATGGGAGTCATGCATATTGTGGAAGGAGTAGACAAGAACATCCTGACTTTCTCTGTCTTTCTCATTTTTCAAGAACTTCTGTTTAGCAGCCCTGAAGTTATTGGGGGTGGAGAGGTGCGAGAGGGGTGTTAAAAGAATTTTCACTTGCGTGTCAACAACAGTAAAAAAAAAACAACCTTCCACAAAATTAGACTATGCCCAAAAAAACAACTAGGTAAAATGCAGCCAGAAAAAAAGGTAATTCAGAAAGCTGCAGTAAGATTATTTTGGTCTCAATGCTTTGGAGTGAGCTGCAGAGCACCACAGGTACATTGTTTCCATAAGGTTAAAATGTGTAAACAGCACCACAGTCAGCGTAAGTTCCTGCCCAACACAGCCTCTGGATGTCCCTGCCCAAACACACAGATTCCCTGTCTGCTATCACTCCTCATTCATTGTCTTACTGCTCCTGGTGGCCCCACAGAGAGGAACCAGTGTCAAGGTCTGGGATTCCAGGACAGTCAATGACACCTCGTGTTTGTTCAATGCATGCCATGCCATACCTTCCTTGGTCTCTGCTTTTTGGTGTCACTGCCGACAGTGAGGTTCCTAGATCTATGGAGCCAGTACCTCCCTCGCTGCTGTCACAGCTACAAGTCTGGAGGCTTTAGTTCTGTAACAGCCTGTGCAGAAAAAGCTGTTGGGATTCATCTTCATGAAGGACAAGCAGACAAGCGAAATGCAGAGGAAAGGAAAGGCAGTCTTGTCCTTCTGTCCTAGTAGGAGCATGAGGTGTAAGGAAAACCAGTGATACTTAAGAAAGTCCCACTGCAGTTTTTGCTACAGCATGACAGCAGATAGGTAGGCAATCACTGGAGCGTGGCATCAGATTACCAGAAAATTACTGCACCATGTTATTAGATACGCTGAAAACTGTACTGTATTTCGTTTCAAACACAAGGTCCATCTTCTAAGAGGGCAGTAGTTTGTTCAGAGCAGGCTCAGAACAACCTGCAATACTATGCCGCTTGCGTGGATGGACTTTCATAGAAAGACTGGTCTGACATCCATCAAAGTGAGCAGAAAGCGACCTGCAATACTATGCTGCTCGTGTGGATGGACTTTCATAGCAAGACTGGTCTGACATCCATCAAAGCGAGCAGAAAGAAGTTCTTCATGTCACAATGTAGTGCATGACAGAAAAACTACAGCCAGCAGAGATAAGTAACCTTGGCAGAGCAATCTGGTACTGCAGGTGTACAGCTTCCAGAACCTAACCAACTACGCTGCACGGTAGAGACGTGCCCAGCCCTCAGTGAGCTTGGAGTTGAGGTCACATGAGTGCTTGGGAAGGTAGTCAGTCATTCTGCAGATATGACTTAAGACAAAATAGGGGAGGTCAGTCTCAGAGCTAAAGAACAAACCAGGCATCCTGGGCTACTAGTTTTGCTGCCTATTATTCTATGAGGAATAAAAATTTTGAAAAGTTGTAGGCATTGTAGATACTGTATTGTGCACTCTCCAGTTAGCTGGGGGAGAGGTGAGTGTGAGTAGAGAAAGAAAGTGGGGCAAGGGGTGTGACAGGGGGAACGATGCTGCCGTCATCACTTTTAGGAAATTCATCTCTTAGTGTATGAAGACTTTAGCTGCAGCAGAGTCCAGTGGATGTTGAGAGAACAAGGTGTTGTCTTACACCATCGAATTATTTTATCAAAGTTACAGGTGTCCTAATATGAATCCATGTTGCCAGTGAAACAAGATCTGTGAAGTTGCTGCCATAGCTAGGACCAGAGAGGGCCGGAAGAAAATACAGGGAAGGTACACAGGCTGTTAGTAGAGGAAAGAAAACCTCTGGGTGTTCTCCTGCCCATGGAGGTATTGCAGGTGTCAGGCAGCATTTCAGAAGCCTGAGAAACTCAGTTGCACACCCTGCTCCTGTGTGAGTTACGATAGCAAAGACAGGCAAAACTCCTAAGGTAGATTTTTTTCAAGCCAGTCTTGAGAAAGAGTTAAGCTTAGGAATGCACTAATGTGACAGACATAGAATGAGAAAAGAGCATGTTGGTCATAATTTTGACAAAGAAAGAGACAGCAATTATCACCTCATCAGTACAGGCAGGGACTGCCCATGCAGGTAGACATATCTGTCTGGATTTAACTTGTTTCCAGTTCCCATAATACAGAAGTGCAGCTGGCCTTCATTGAATTTTTCTGAAGACCTACAGAAACAGATGCTGGGGACTGCAATGAAGGCCAAGGAGAAGATGTCTGAATAGAGGATATTGGAGTAGCTGTTGTTGGGTTGGATCAGATTAAGCTGATGGCATGGAGGGAGCTGAGGGATTCCAAGGGGTGACAGAAATTATCTTGGGAGGCTACACCAGACTGTCAAGCTAGGCTGGGATTCCTCTCTCCTAAAAGCAACAGCAATAGGACCTGGAATCAAATAGGTAACCAAGTGCCATCTGGCAGTCCCAAAACTGAAACAGATCTGATCTTGTGCCACTGTTACAATTCCTACCAATCCCTTGAATACTGAGTCCAGCCCAATCAGAAGAGTACCTATGCTTTCTTAGGAGTAAAGCAAGTTCTATCCCATTGCAAACCAGAATGAAACTCAGTTTCTCCCATGAGGTGCTCCTTTCAGGCTATGGCAAAGTTCCTCTCATTCTTGAATGTATAGCAGACCAAATTAGTTAAAGCAATATAATTCTACCTAAACACTTGACTCTGTGAGACGATGTAATCTGCAGAAAGGGGAACATGGTGTGCACCTAGGATCACCACAGCAGCTGATTATACCAGAAACAGTGGCTCTTCGGAAGTTAGGGCATAATTAACTTATAGGAATTAATTTTGGATTTACCCACATCTGAGGATGGATTCAGTAGATATGATACTCCATCTGACCCTGGAGAAAAGCAGAGTGCTGTCAGACATACCAGACGTGAGATACTTCTCACAACACAAATGCATATTGCAACAGCAGAGAGGAAATAAGGAAAACAAAACTCGTATGACATACTAAATCCTTGCTCTGAAGCAGACGGACATGAAAAACAACTCATTTAGCAATTAGAAATTCTTTAAATCGCAAAAAGAAAAACAACAAAATTGCAAGGAAGAGAAAAGCACCACATTCAGTAAGCAAGTGTCAATCCATGAGGTGAGATTTTGCATGCATGTGATGTTCAGGTCAGGAAGAACAAAGAAATTAAACGTATTTGCACCAGATGCAAAGGCAAGGTGAGAAATTGAATGGCAGATCAAAAGATGACATGAGTGAATGAGAGAAAACTAGAAGAACTTAGAAAAAAGTAAGAGAACAGAATGGCCATAAACTAAAGTAATTTTTACATTATAATACTGCCACTGAAATATTGCAATTTTTAAGCATAAGAACCACAAAACACATTCAAACTAAAATTAAGTAACCCATAGAAGCTGGTTATTTCAGCTAAAGCATGTGAATTTATGATTTTAGTGAAAAAAAAGTAGGAAAGATAGTTTATATAATCAGCAAGATGCACAAGTTAAACCAAAATTTCATCCAGACCTGAGTCCACAACAGCATCCCAATATTAATGCTGTTACGATATTATTGTGATGGTTTTGCATCTGTGGAATAGCTACCATGAATTTTACCCTAGAAAGTAAATAGGATGTCTAGAATAACACATGCTTTGCAGAGTGCATGATGTTAAGGGAAAAAATAAGAGAGATAAATAAAGTGAATAGAAAGCTTGACTTCACTGTCGAAGCATTAGAGCTCAAAGCTTTAATTGAGAGCTATCGAGAAATAAAATGAAGCATCTATTCACATACACTCAAGCATCCCAAGCAGATGATTAAAAAAAGCTCAGGCCTCAACCCTTTCATTTGGAGCTGTGTTCTTCACACGGCAGAAAAAATTACATTCCTGGCATTTGGTGCTAAAACATCACCGTGGAGACAAAAAAACCACAAACCAACAAACAACAAAAAGAACAACCCAAGACCTCATAATAGATTATTCATACTCTTCTGTTCAACGGTAATTCATACAACTACCAGGCTGTCCGCTGAGAACACTTCTTGGGAGCTAATCCACAAGTGCATGAATATCAGTTTCCTCAAGAAGAGAGACTGACAGACCTGGCAGAGATAGTTACTATATGCCATACAAGTGTGTGGACATGAAACTTCAGTGGCAGCACCTCTGCCAAATCATGCTCACAACCACAGATTCACAGAATCATAGAATTGTTGAGGCTGGAATAGACCTCCGAGATCATCAAGTTCAGCCTATGACCCAACACCACAACACCTAGCTAGATCATGTCACTAAGTGCCTCATCCAGTCTTTCCTTAAACACCTCCAGGAATGACGACTCCGCCACCTCCCTGGGCAGTCCATTCCAGCACCTAATGACCCTTTCCATGAGGAAGTGCTTCCTAAGAT